>CAJNDT010006088.1:130534-155534 GCA_905221615.1 Symbiodinium sp. CCMP2592 | reverse complement strand
GACTTGCTGTGTATGCGTAGTTGGTTGTTTGACCACACGCGGCTTCAAAACACTGCAAATGTGCAGGACAGTGCAAGGCAGTAAACAGCAGGCTGCACGGCTTGGTCTTTTTCCTCGCGGCACAAAGACTGTCACAACGAGTCGCAAGTCACAGCCTAAAGGCCTAAAGTCTGCCAACAAGGCCGGCTCGCAACTTGGCCAAAGGCCCTGGCTAAACACAACGGTGCAAAGCCAGCACGGCCACAGGCCACATGCCCAGCACGGGCTTGCGGCTTGAAAACGTCAGCTGAACAGGGCCAAGGCTTGCAAGGTCTGCTCAGTGTCTTTCCCAGTGACCTCAGAACGCTCTTCACGGAACTCGACTGCGCACAAAGCAGCTTGCGCAATGGCCAGCACAACCGGAAGTGTCATCGCGTTGCCAGCGATGTCCATCATGAGGCTTTCTGTCAGCCACTGCTTTTCCGTCTGCTTCTGCTTTCGTTTCTTGACTGGCGGCTGCCCAAACAGTGAGGGCTCTGGCAAAGGCTCTTTATTGCGATCGAAGCCAGTTTCCTCCATTTTCAGGAGAAACGGAACCTTGGATGGATTGGTGTTGAAACCGGAGTCCTAAAGGCCTAAACGTCAAGGTTCAGGAGCTTAAGTCTAAGGTTTCAGGCTTTAAGACTTTAAGTTGCAAAGTTTTAGGTTTAGGCTTTAGAACTTCGACTTGAGACTTGAGTCACTTACGTCTTTAGTTTAAGTCTTACGTGGCAACCAGAAGAAAGCCAAAGCCAAGGCCAAGGAACAACAGGAAAACCCTGCATTATGAGGGCCTCCTGCCCCAATAACAGCCTAGGCGGCCTTGCAATCTCCACAAACAAGATCTGCGTCGGAAGCATCGTAGGAGCGACGTGCTTTTGGGTCTCTTCGATCCAGCTCTGGCTAGTAACAACGCGACCTACCGACTGGCTGACGTTCCTGAACCCCGCCGAAGGCGTTTGAGACCTCGACAGCACGAGTGCATCTTTCTCGCGATCCGACAAGGTCAAGAACCATTCATTTATGTCCAGATCTTTTTCAAGTGGTGCTCCCCAGCGCATGTTATTCTTGTCCGAGTACTTGAGGTGCTGCTCAACCCAAGACGACTGTCCTGACCCGCCCCCAGGGCTTGGCTTGGCCTTGGACTTCGCCTTAGCCTGAGCCTGCGACCGTTCAGCAGTTTGAGCCGCTTTGGCTTTTGCCGCAGCCTTCTCTTCACGCTCTAAAGCCCGAGCCTTCCTGGTTTGCATTTCAGACAAACCTGCCAAAACGGCTTCAGACCTGGAGTCAAGAAGAACTTCGCTAGCGCACGGGGCCGACCTCACACATGAAGCTGTCCTGGGTTATGGTTGGGATAGCATGAAAACTGCAAGTTAGTCCCTACTATGTTTACTCAGCCGTGAACAATACAAAATGTTACCCAGCCACGACGAAGGTCATGCTCCGCAGCATCGACACGACATCAGCCATCTTGCGCTCGTGAAAGTCGAACTTGTGGAAAACCCGCTTGATGAAGCACACGTAGATGCGTCGACGCCGTGCTGGGAGACCAAACTGGAAGGCGTCAGTCTGCATCACCTGGCTTTCATAGCCCAGTTCGTTCATGGTCTGCACGATGTGGTCCAAATTCGACTGGGCTGACTGGCCTACATTTTCTTCCAAGCCATCCACGTTTTCAAACCAAATGAATCCTGGTAAGGCCATGGACACGTAGTCTAGAAATCCATTCCAAGTTTGCGCTGTGCCGCCTTTGGATTCGGACTCTTGGACAACTAGCTTTGCTTTGTCTCTCTTGGCATTCTGCTTTGACAAGTCTTTGCAGCTGATGCCGCATACAAAGATGTCGACATGGGGAACACAACAGTTTGCATTATGCACTGCACACTGACATACATCCTGCCCTAAACTTTGTATGTCAGTGAAAATGCACGTGTGATGAGGATCATCGTCATCATCCTCAACCTCACGACTCCGTCCCCAGGGATCAACGCCAGAATGTAGTTCTTCAAAAACAGGGCCAGAGGCCAGCACTGTGTGGATCCATCGCTGCTTGTCCTTGCTGTTCTCGCACGAAAACTTGTGGTCCAAATAGATAGGAATGTTCAAATGGTCAAAGGCTTTGTTGATAGCTTCAGCAACATAGAACATGCCTTCAGAGCCAGAGCAAGCCGAGCCCCACGTCAACACGACTGGCGCCATGTTGCCTATGGCTTCTGTCCCCAGTTGCTGTGGATACAACTCCACAAAACCATTCAAGTTCTCTTTGGCACACCGCATGAGAGCATCACCTTCAAGCAATCTTTCGGCTGGCAAAACCCGGCTTGAAGCCTTTTGCATAAGCTCGGGCTCTGCAGGGTTTGAGGCCACTCTTGAAAGTGCCCGGTCAACCGATGCTGATGAACCAGCCGCCATCGTGCTGATTGTGGCAAAATGCCAAATCCAAAACTGCAAAAGTTCTGATTCGAAAGGTTTAGGCCAATTTCGTTTAGGTTTTGGCTTGGGGCTGGGCTACACCATACCTTTGCCTCTGCCTATGTCGCATACGCCTCTGCTAAGTGTACTCTATGCCATGCGTTCTCAGCTTGAAATGCTTGCAACAGGATTGGAACACACTGCTCAAGATTTGACGTTGCATGCATGACTCATGACTCATGACTCATGACGATGAGATGAACACAGCGAGCGCAGCAAACACAGCTTTGAGACAGGATCCATGCCGGCCATAATGCACCAACGTAAACTCGAGCAAAGCCACAACAATCATCGCTTCTTTTTCAGTGCTGCCCTCAAGCAAGATGTCAACGGGCCGTCAACGGGCAGCAAGCATGAACAAAGCGAACGCCCCAGCAACTCTGGGCAATGTGTTGATTGCATGTTGCTTGGCAATCAACGACGAACCTGGCCAAAGGCCATGCTGCATGCTTCAGTCCAGCACTCTCGGTTTCTTGTCACTCTTGTCCTTGTCCTTGTCCTTGACAGCTTTCTTGGCTTTCTCCGTGGGCTCCTCCGGGGTCGTGTCTTTCTTGTCTTTTTTGTCTTTCTTGTCACTCTTGTCTTTCTTCTCCTTCGCCTTTGCATCAGAATTCTTGGCAGACTTTGCCTTTGTGCGCTCTTCATCATCATCATCCTCATCAGCCTTGCCCTTCTTCTTGCGCTTGCTATCTGTGGTCTTGGCAGGATCCTGTGGTGAGATGACGGCCAAAACTTCAGCAGCCAATGTCTCTGCATAAGCACGGACCCGAAATCCTGGGGTCGACACAGTGGCATAGGGCTTCCAATCCTGGATGTGCTTGACAAGAGTCGGATGAACTTCCTTAAGTTTGGCCATCAATGTCTTGCCTTCCTCTGTTCGCTTGGTGAGCGAGGGGTTCCTCATCAAGCAAATTGCAGCAATCAGAGCTACATGAAGCTTGGACAAGGTCACAGACCTGTTGCACTGTTCGGCAAACACGTCTGCACTTCCCGCTGGCTCATACGATACCTGCGATTCCAGACCGCTTTGCAACCCGTCCACAAACTGAATCTTGGATAAGATTTCCAGCTCGGCTTTGAAGCTTTGCAGGGTCTCTAAAATGGCACCAACGCTAGCTGACTTCTGCGCTAAAGTGCCACAATGTTGCAGCATGGCGGTTCGATAGGTCTCTTCCTTTTTTGCATCAGGCGATGGCAAATCATCAAGAATCGAGGCGACTTCACCGTGCTTTGCCCATGCATCCTTCACAAAATTGCTCGAAACGGTGGTCAATCGCTGGTGAAGAGCAGAAACTTGCTGATGAAGAAAGTTTCTGGTTGTAGGATCGGCGATTTTTGTTCTGAGCAAATCTGCCGCCTCAATCTCCGGGCCCTGGCTTATAACCCGGGCCAGCTCTTCAGAAAGCGTTTTCAAGGACTGGATGAAAGAACGCACCTGGTCCTTCTCAGACACCTTGGACGGGAACATGGCCACCTGGCATATCACATCTGGCTCGGCCCTTGCTGCATACTGCCTCGGCTGCTCGCCTCTCCCTTTCCCTGTCCTGCTTGCTCTCCCTCCCTCTCCTCTTTCTCACTCAAGTTCAAATCAAAATCTCAAAACAAAGCAATCGGCCTTGGCAAATGCGTCCACGAGCTTTGCGAGTTTGTGGTTCGAGGGGATCTTGATCATCAAATCCTCATACAGCCCTTTTGTCAATCCCGCTCCTAACATGTTTCCTGTGAGCTGGTCCACGATCGGCGCAACGCTGTCCAAGCCAGCTGAGTAGAGCCGCGCGAGCTCGAGCTTGACCGGCGATACAAGCTTCGTCTGGACTCTGAGGACAACCTGGGGGTCTTCGACCAAGCTGCTGAGGCGGCTCTCAGCCGCATCGGCCCAAACTTGGAGAGCCTCAGGCGAAACGTGCTCCTGCTTGCTGGCAACCTGGCTGAAAGCCGGCTCTCGCAGAAAAACCCATCGCAGCAGTTGTGACACGGATTCCACCGCAGATGCGAAGTCTGCGATCATAGCCGCCACTGCTGGGATGCTCTGCAAAACCTTGTTCTCAGCCAAGGATGCTGCAGTCAAGCCGGCAAGGAAGTCATCTAAATTGATGATGCTTTGGCTCTCGCCCTCACCGCCACCTCCAGCCTTGTTGAGCTTCACCATGCAGTTGTTCTCTAAAGCATCGAACGCTTCCTTCCTTGGTTTTGGCAAGCTGCACAGTCTACGAGCACTCACCCCAAAGACTGCAACACGATCCTGCAACATCCTCATTGCCAGACTCATGGCACTCAACATTTCAACACAATGAACATCAACACAAGCCTCAACACCCAACGCCCAAAACCACCTCATCCTCAGCTTCCACCTGGCTCGTTCTTTATTTCATCCATGACTTAGACTAGACGCTTCAAGTGAGTGGGCAATGTTTATCATTTCCCCTTATAGCAATAAGTTGGCAATACGATTCATGTTGCTAAACCGGAGCAAGCAGCAAATGCTCTGTCACGGTGCAGGACAAGTCAGGACTCACCAGCTGGACAGCAGCATTGGACAGCTGCTTTTCCAAAGACGCGACAGACTCTGCTGGAAGCGTTCCATCTTCACCCAGGGCTTTCTTGCTTTGCTTCGACTTGAGAAACTTGCAAGCTTTCAAGCTGGCTACAGCTTCAAACGCAGGAGCGATGGCCTGGGCCAGGACATCAGGTCCTAAGCTGCATCCCGAGGCTTCAGGAAGTGGCGGTTTGGCAGCCGCGCAGGCCAAAGTGCTTACCTCCTTTTCAGCAACCCGGACCAAGGCCTGAAAATCTGCTTCCAGCTCACCCTCCTGCACTCGGCTGATAGCCATGGACATCAAATCCTTGCCAACATCATGCTGCAGAAAGAAACGAATCATGCCCTGCACGCGCTCAAGCTTCTCAGAAGCCTTTTCTTTGACCTTCAGCGTTTGTGTTTCCAACCTTTTGATATCATGTTGGTCAAGGAGTGCAGCGGACATCTGAGCATACTCCTGCAGGTCGCTAGCCAAAAAATCGCTGTCCGCGCATGCTTTTGCAACTGCTTTGGCTAGGGAGGTTGCTTCGTGCAAGTTGGGTGTATCCTCACTGGAAGCCTTGCCTTGCATCTTAAGCTGGAGCTCTTCTGTGGTGATGGCTCGCATTGATGCCAGCATTCGGTTTTCAACCTCTGTGCAAATGTGGGAGCGCAAATCAGAGAGGTTCATGCTGCTAAGAAGCGGCTGAGCTTCTTCTGACCTGTGCATCAAAATGTCGGTGAACTTCTCATGATCCCCGTGAAGGCAACTCTCATTGGCTCTGGCCATCAAACACTTCATTTGAAAACCTGGCCCAAACGACAAGCCCAGAATGTCTAGCTTCTTGACCTCGCTCAACACTTTGATGAACTCTTCGGGGTCAGGTCTGGCTGCCGGCATCATCTGAATCAAACGCACAACAGCCTGGCTCAAAGCCGTGTAATGCTGCAGCTCTTGCAACTGTGTTTCAAAGGTCTCTTTGTTGCTGCTCTTGTCCACCGCCTTGATCGTAGCCCCTGCATCTCGGACAGCTATGTTGATGGTGGTGACACGTTTTTGGCAATGAGTCCGGTATTCCTTCGACGCAGTTGCTTGTGGGCCCTGGGCTTTGTCTTTCAAGTCCACGTCTTGCAAGGTCTTCTTGAGCTTGTCGATCTCCGTCTGGCATCGCCTCAGGGTTCTGTTTGCACGCCCGTCCAACTGCATGGGTGCTGCTGGTGTTGCGTCCAGAACCAAGGCGGTTCTTGGTCCTGATCCTGATCCTCCTCTGCTGCCGTGGCCCTGGCCCACAGGCGCAGACGGCGCAGACACTTTCTTCGTGTTTGCACCCTTGGCTGATGGCTTGGACCTCGATGCTGACGGGTGACAAAAAGTGCATACCGTTAGTACTACAATATTTTAATATTATGATTTTTTCAACCGTAGTATTGTTGAGTATGCACAAGCTACAAACTTTAAACCCCCCAACCTTGAAACGTCTGAAACCCTAAAAACCTCAAACCTCAGGCATTTTAGTTTAAAGCCTAAACCGCCTTAAAGCAAGAAACGTCCAGAAATGTTACATGGCTGCAATGCAAAGGACACCCAGAAACACAACATATTCGCACCTTCCACATGCCTGATGAATTGCTGCGAAGGAGCCCAGGTTTGCCTGTTGGAGCGTTTCCTGCTTTGCTTGAAGCTGGAGGTTTGCTGCCACTGGCACTCTTTGCCTTGGCCGATGCCGTACTAGAAACAAGCAACGACAACCCAGCCAATGGCCCCTCTTCAGCGTCGCTGGCAGATTCATCGCTGGAGCTGCTGGCCTTGCTGGACCTGCCAGCACGCGAGCGGCTTCGAGACCTGGCCAGAGGCCGCTGCTTGGAAGAAGAACCTTGGCCTGAGGCCGTGTTTTGCACAAGGGCCAACAAGGCTTCCATGCCAAGCTCTGGGCCTTTGACAGACACGGCTTCTCGAGCCTTGCTCTGAGCCGTCCAGGCGTTGTGCATGGCCTCTTTCTTCCGGGCGAAGGCCACCTCAGAGAACGGTTCGTCCCCGCCCTCGTGTTCGATGATCTTCTCGGCCACGGCCGTGTCTTCGTATTCTTCGAAATCGAAGACACCCTCTTCCCCGACGAGCCGCCAGACGCCTTTCTGCTTGATGCCTTTGATCTCGAGCTCAACTTCCTGGTTGCCGGATTAAGGTTGATTCATAAGGCTTTGGGTTTAGGGTTTATACTCATGGGTACGGCCTTGGCTTGAGGGTTTAGGGTTTTGTTGCTACTAGGGTTTTAAGGCTTCAAATTTAAAGTTTAATGCTCCAGGGTCCTTGCTGGCGTCCCACACACCGTGTTTGGCCTCGCTCCAAGCGGACGACAAAACGAATTGTCGTTTTGGGGCTACAAGCCGGCCGCCCACACGACGATCGACTGCAAGCTCGCGCTTGACTGCCAAAAGTTGTTCTTTGCTTTTCAGCTTTGCTCGTTGAGGGTCTTCGTTGTGCTGCTTGATCCAGTCCTGAGGAAGTCATTCGACAACAAAACTAGAGTAAGAAAAGAAGCGGCAAACCACATGCACGATGCCTCGCACTCTTGACTCTTGACTGGCGGTCCCATACTGAGGCTGTGTCTTTTAACGACGCCAAAAAGGACTTGTGCTCATGCTGGTTTTGCCGATCCGAGATGAACTCGTAGTACTTGGCGTAGGTACCGAACTTGGCATGAAGACCTGCCAGGGAATGTTGTCTTCCGTGCAAGCACCACAATAATCGTCATTATGCAGACTTCATTGACTCGTGTGACGACACAATGCGTGAGTGATATGTCAGTTCGTTCTCCGACTTAGTCCACTTGGACACTTTGAGGTTTTTACCCGGCTAAAAGCCGTTGCATGGTTGCGGGCCTTGGGCCAGGCTGGCAACATGCCTGCTTTCCCCTCATCCTGCCAATTCCCTCCCCCACGTGCGAGCTTTAAATGACCAAAGCCAAAGACTCCCACACAGTGCACACAGCACTCATGACAAGACATGACATGACATGATGACTCATGATGACAAGCAAGCAACTTCAATTTTCAATCTCTGTGACAAAGCACAGAGGGCCTCCCCATCGCCAGCCAACGCACCCTGAACATTATGCCTCTATTATGTCCGGCTAAGCCCCCTTTCGGAGAACTTGCCAGGCAGGTCGAGGCTTTTCCCAGGGGTCGGTGCCAGTGGACGCATTAGGCGCATGTGCCCCACTGTCATACCTGCGAGCCTAGATCATAAAGATCATCGGCTGCACAAGCGTGGCCTTAACACCGCGGGACAGGTACCACGCCTGCACCCGGCCAACGGTACATGTTGAATTTCCACACCCCCCTCAGGGGCTCCTTTCAACTGGGTAAGCATAGCCCTGCCCATGGCGTTTGGAATTTGACCAAATGCAGCAAGTTCCGTTATCATGGCAAACGGCAACGGCAACGCCATCCACTGCCAAGCTGCGCCATGCACACATGCAGCACATGCATTGCTGCATTCTTGCCAACACGCAGCAATCGGCAAACAACTGCTCAGCCCACGGCCCACGCAATGGACAGATGCAGGAACTCCAAGGCGGCGTATTGCCAAAACACAGAACAGAACCGAACATGACAAGGACAAGGACCAGGACACGACACAGGACCAATCAAGCCACGCACAACCGCCATTGGCAACAGGCCTTCCAGTCAAAATGGACAGATGCGGGTCACGCCCCACTGCCAAATGCACCTTCCTTTGTCCACGAAGTCTTTCCCAGAACCCAGCAGGCGCATTAGCGCATTGCCCTGCTGTCGTCTGCTCCCAAGGCTGGAGCATGTTGGCCAAAAGTTCTGTCAGACAACATGGTAGGAAGCTGAGCTCCAAACCCGGCCAACGGTTTGGAGGCAAGCCTGATGTTTTTGTTTTGATTGCCTTGCAGGCTTGCCTCTTGGTAGAGCCAAGACTGAAACAAAGAATCAAGCAGCAGCAGCGCCAATCCAAGGGCAACAAGGCCAAAGGCCGAAGCACTCCGACAAACGCACAAACACAACACACACAACAAGGCCACAGGCCAAAGATCAAGAAGGAAGCCAAGAAGCGAGCATCTTTTGCCCTGCAGCATAAACACACAACCCGACTGCCCCTTCACTGTGAACGTGAGCCACCAACCTACACCACGTACCGGTCTGAAGCAAAGCAGCCAAGCTGCAAACAACAAAGACAAATAACCACATGGCAACAACTGAACTCCTCACTGCATGAGTTCAACACCCCAGGTCACAACCAGCAGGTGGCTCCCAGCCTCAATCGCTTGGGCGCCTGGCTTTTCTCAATTGGATTGATGCCAAACGCAGGCCATGCCGCCAAGACCAAGCCGCCAAGCCTACTTTTAACGTCGTGACAGTCTGTTTTGAACCTAAGCATCAGCATAATAAGTTAATAAGTGTAAGCCCAAACTTCTTAACTATCTGCCAAGCCACCAAAGACCAAAGCCCACACCGTCCTGCCCCCCCCCCTCCCCCCCCCTCCCCCTCCCCCCCCCTTCCCCCCCTCCCCCCCCCCCTCCCCCCCCTCCCCCCCCTCCCCCCCTTCCCCCCCTCCCCCCCCCTCCCCTCCCCTCCCTCCCCCCTCCCCCCCCCTCCCCCCCCTCCCCCACCCCACCCCACCCCACCCAACCCACCCCTTGTGCCGATACACCCACAAGGAATACTCCTTGTTAGGAGGTGTATGACCAGTTATTCCCTAAGGATCAAAGGGCAGCGCCCTGCACACGGACAGTAGTTGTTTTGTCTTGCTACGCAAGGAGAGCTTGTCTTGTCTCAATATGGTAAAACCACTGTGAGCCAATGGGCAGCGGAATGTATATGTATGAGCATGCAGCCATTGCTGTAGGTACCTTTTAGAGCTACCCCTTTAGAGGTTTATGGTTTCAAACAGACACTAATTTTCTTTTACCGGAAGCATGGCCGCACATTCACACATATACTATTATGCCCACTGTCACAGTTGCGGAGTCTGGACTCATGATGAAAACAGCATATTATTTAAGCTAGGTATAGCACTGAAGTACATTGCTGAGGACACTCCTTTTGCACACACTCATGCATGTTGGTCAGAGAGATCGTCTGTACAAGATCATGTCTGGTGATATTTTCTACATCGAATTATGCAGCCCTTCACTTTGCTCTTGTTAGAGCTTTGTGAGTCACTGTTGTGAAACTCCGAGATTTTTCCTTATCTCAGATTTGGATCCAGGTTTGGATCATAGGCTCGAGCGTAGACGTTCGGATGTGGCTCATCCGGGTCTGAGTGATCTTCTTCGGAACTTGAATAAATTCCGAGTAGTCTGTTCTCAGCCCTGGTGAAGGCGGCGTCTGCAGTATCATATCCATGGTTGGCTGTTGTCGCCTTTGGCTCGGCCTTTGGCGCAGCTTGTGAGCTGACTGGAGTTGCCTTGGCTTTAGCCGGTTGTGGCTGCTTAGCCTTTGCCCGTTCAGCCCTTCTTCTTTCAAGCTGTCCGTCTGAGGACGCCCATGATCTTTCACTTTCATCTCCTGAAGGAGATAAGGCGTGGGCATAGAGGCTATTCCAATACTGTGCTGCAGAAGGAGTTAGGACTTCTTCATTGTCAGATTCTGACTGGTCTTCCTCAGAGCTTTGGTCGTCAAAGAGTGTCTCGAGGACATTTTTGAGATTGTTATTTCTTCGCTCTATCCCTAGTGAGGAATGGACCAATTGGTTAAAGACTGTCCTTGAGTCCTTCAGTGCTGTTAGAAGGATTTCCACTCTGGATAGAGTATCTTGGATGGTGTCAAGATGTTCCTTCCTTTTCCTCCTTGTCTCTCTGGATAGAGCTTCGCAATGATTGTGCGATTCTGAGGAGGTCTGTGTATTTCGCAAGAGGCATAGTTACCGTTTGATTGTCATGTATGACAGTTGTTTCGTCGCCGCTTAAGTTCCTGAATAGGACTTCCACGACTGGTAGAAACTCCGTGCTCGACGGTTCCTCTTCATCATATGTTTCTACGTGCTGTAGCACGCGTTGTGTAAACTGATCGGCTGCTTCTACCGTTGCATCGATAGAGCTGACGTGTCTTGCTGCCATGTGTCGGCACGTAATGTTAATTGCCTGGCCTTGATTGGCTTCGTTAAGTGCAGCGTCTGCATAGGTGCAGAGTCCACTGTTGTGGGCTTCTCTGGCTGCCTTTCGTTGAATGCGCCGATTTTGACCTCCTCTTCTGGTAGGACCTTTGGTCTCGGAGGATCTGAAGGTACTGTTCCTTTCGCCTTTGGCGGAGGACTCTTAGGTGGAGGTGACATGTTTGCCTTGTTAGGCCCTGGTGGCATTGCCTTGGGCGCTGACGACGATGCGGCACTTGAGAGTGCAGATGTACCTTTGGCTTTTGCCGAGGATCCCTTAGGGATCGATGTATAGGTAATCTGCATGGCTTCTTCGGCCATTTGTGCATGCAATGCATCTTTGAATAATTGCGTCATATGAGGAGTGGTACTTGCATCATCGTAGGTCTGGAAGCGCTCAATGTCTCTTTCGGTGCTACGTGGACGTGTATCACCTCTTTGAAAAGGATCGTTCCTGCGAATCTCCGCAACTTGTACTGCATGGAGGCAGTTTTTGCACAGCACCTTCCTGCAAACAGCTCTTGCTTGCTTGAGCTGGTAACAGCTGTCTGAGAGATGGTAGACTTCGCTTCGGGAAGTATGCCAGATAGGTCGCAGATCAGTTGTTTCTCCGGAATTGACCCTGTTGGGTCCTAAAGGTTCACGCGTCTGCGGTTCATCCTCGGGTTCGAGGAATGGAACTCTTTGGTTCGCTGCTGCTTTTGATTTTGGTTGTTGGCGCTCCATACATCTGATAGGAGGCCTAGTAATCTGCTTCCACATCCAGTGTAAGCCCATTAGCAGCAGGAACACATTCCACGCGATGCTGAAGACGGAGAAGTCTTGCTCACTGGTTAGTGAGTCTGGAAGTGAAGTTTCATCAGTCTTGATAGACTCTGCGTTTGCTCCACCTCGGTTGCGGTGTCCGAACCAGCCCGACAATCCCGCTGCTGTAGCAGCTGTTCTGAGTGCCTTGCCTCTCGGAGCAGACGGTGGACGCGATGCCTTCCTTCTTCTTCTCCGGCTGGAGGATTCGTCCTCTTGTTCCTCTTCATCTCTCTGAGCAGACATCAAGTTTGATTTTTCTCTTTCGTGTTCTTCGATGTCACTTTTTGTTGGTGACGGTTCTTCTTCTAGTCCATCCAGCTCTTCCAAAGACATGTTGAGCTTGTCAACAATATTGGTTCTTTGAGGCCTGGACCTTGATCTTGGTAGATCTTGTTGTGAAGATGACGATGATTCCTGGTTCCTTCTTGGAGGAGGACCTTCAGGCTCGCTGGGACGTTCAGGCTGTGGCCATTCCCAGAATCTTCCGTATCTGTGATGGCTACCTGATGGTTGCGATCTGTCGTACCAGCTGTTGCCGGATGAGTAAACGAATGAATCTTTGTAACCCCAGTATTCAGCATTACGCTGCTTGAAGGCCTTTCGCTTGTCAGCGATCTTCTGAACCTGGGCATCTGACCGGTTGTGTTTCCCTTTTGTAAGGATTGGTTATATCGTGAAGCCCAAAGGGCTGTGCCAATCTTTGTCAGAGGGACTCAACCATAGGTCAAGGTTAGAAAAAGTTGAATAGTACTGCTTGACTGAGACAAACGGACGGATATCAATATCCCTGTTATTGTTCATGTCCTGCCACATATCTGAGATTCGCTCCCAGTATGTTCTTTCGGCGGCAGGTGTGACCTCTCTTGGACTAGGTGACGCCGTGTGCGGCGTTTTACTCCAGTCAAGGATATAACTGTTGATACAGTCAAGGTCAGCAACTTTCTTCGCCGGGTCCGCCGGTAGACGAGCTGCACGTGCCAGTCTGTGCTGGTCGGAGTTGTTCAAGCAAAGATGTCGCACTTGTGAGTGCCTTCCTGCTATTTTGTTGAATGCTGCAAGTTTCTTCTCCAGGTTTAGAGAAAACAAACTGTTTCGCGGGTGAACGTCTCCACCTTTTAAGGTGAGCCTCGACGCAATATTATTGAGATCTCCCGCTATTACATCCGGTTTAAAAGGGAGAATCTCGTTGAGGAACGCGTTCACCAGTTCGCGGCTCTGTTCTTCCTTATGAGTCATGAATGAGTTGAAATGGACGATCGCGATGGTGATGACCTTGTAAGGCCCTTTTGTACACCACAGCTCGTCAAGATCGTTCGATGCTTCTTGTGAGAAGATCTCTGCGTATGACTCAAAGTCTTCCTCTGGTGGCTCATCACCCTCGACATGGCCGTTCCATTCACAGAGAACCGGCGCAGGGTCGAGGTCCGACATTGTCAGACACGCCTCTGGTGAGAGGTAAGAGCCATCAGTGGGTCCATCCTTGTCAGGATTTTTGTCTTTGAGTTGGTCATATCCGATAATCTGCATGAACTCGTCTCTCGTCATCCTTTGGCCAGAATATGGGTGGACCCATTCTTTTGCCTCTGGTATGGTACTGTGGTACCCAAATGTGAGGCGGCATACCGCACCGTGGCATGCCCACAGTCGCTTCTTGGGACCACCATTCTTAGGCTTCATTGTTCGATGACGGTAAAAGTGGTGGACGAGAGCGATGTCTGTTGTTGGGTCACCCTTGACTCCAATATACATCGAGGGTGCCTCAGGCTCCTTGGGAGGAGAATGAATTAGCATCCCCCTGTATTCATGTTGTCGCATGGTTGCGATCGAATACTCTGACGCAAGTGCTCCTGCCTCGAGTACGAGGGTAATATGAGCTGAATTGTTGAAGCACATGTCAATAAGAGGGTGATAATCGAATCCCTTCTCAGGTTTAAGCTTCTTTTTGGGATTCCCTGCGGGCACCGGCGCTCGATCCATATTTCCCCAGTTGAATACCACTAGGTTTAGCGATACGCTGTCTGGGTTTGAGCCTTCAATGTATTCTCTCTTCTCGTTAACAACGGCCATCCTATTGCGAACTATCTCGTAATGTGCGTCGAGCACCAGTTTGTCTTCGTAGCCAGTAAGAGAGAGAAAAGAAGCCGGGTGGCTTGTTCTAGAGTCCTTGATATTGATGTGACTCTTGTTAATCCCCTCCCCCTTTTATTAAAGGACCCCCTAATTATAAAAACACTTTTCCCCCGATCCACCCGGAAGTAGCACCGCCCTTTAAACCCTAATTTGAATTAAGGGGAAGGTTTAGGGTCTATAGATTGAGGGTTTAGGGGGAAGAATTATAATTGCATGAGTCAGCAACTGCTCAATTGAGCCGCATGAAAAGCTTTATTAGCCAAGCCTTTATTGAAGCCTATTTTTTTAATGCGTATTTTACGGATTTAGTGTGTATTTGCACGGATTTGTGTGTTTGCACGGATTTAGTGTGTATTTGCGCGGATTCAGTGTGTATTTGCACGGATTTAATATGTATTTGCACGGATTCACGGATTTAGATGTATTTGCACGGATTCCGTGTGTATTTGCACGGATTTGGTGTGTATTTGCACTCACGTCCTGTGTAGTTGCACGAATTTAGTGTGTATTTGCATGGATTTGCACGGATCGTGAATATTTGCACGCAGTATTTGGTGTCTAATTACAGGGATGTAGTGTGTGTATTTGCACAGATTCCGTGTGTATTTGCACGCATTTACTGTGTGCCTGGTGTGTAGTTAGAGGGATTTAGTGTGTGTGTCTTTACACGGATTTAGTGTGTGTTTGCATGGATTCGGCGTGTATTTGCACGGATTCAGTGTGTATTTGCATGGATTTGGTGTGTATTTGCACGCATTTCGTGTGTATTAGCACGAACTTGGTGTGCATGTGCACGAACTTCGTATGTCTTTGCACGGTTTAATCTGCATTTGCACGGATTTGGTGTGATTTGCAACCCTTATAATAGCGTTTCTTAAGTCTCCAGAGAGCCCAGAGCTTCAGGTCACCCCAAAATCTCGATTCCGGGTGGGGAAAGGGCCCAAATGACACCCCCGGGGATTGAGCCCGCAGCCTTTGCGAGGAGGGCTTTGGAGGCAGACGTTTACCCATTAGGCCATGGCCAGATAGTTCTGGGGCTGGCAGCTGCCTCCGTAGGGGATTTGGGCACGGTCGCAGGCCCAATTCTGGCGGTGTCCCCGTGGGCCCTTTCCCCATCCAGAATCGAAATTTGAATTGACCAAAAACCGCCAAGAGCACAACCAAAAAAACCCCCGGGGGGGGAAAAACACAAAAACCGCGCAAACCCTACCAAACCCCTCCCCGGTTGCAAGTTCCCACCATCAACATCAGTTTGCAGAGGTTGAACCAGAGGTTGCCAGAGGTTGAACCAGCAGGTTGCAGAGGTTAACCATCAGGTTGCAGAGGTTGAAACCCGCCGTTTGCAAGGTCAAGCGCAGGTTTGCAGCGTTGAAGCACAGGTTTGTCAGAGGTTTTGAACCACACGTTGCAGAATGTTGAACCAGCATGTGCAGAGGTTGAACCAGCAGGTTGCAGAGAATTGAGCAGCAGGGTGCAGAGGGTGACAGCAGTGTCTGCAGAGGTTGAACCACTCGCCATGTTGCAGTGGTTGAGCCAGCAGGTTGCAGAGGTTGAACCAGCAGGTTGCAGAGGTTGAAGCAGCAGGTGGCAGAGGTTGAAGCAGCAGGTTGCAGAGGTTGAACCACAGCAGGTTGCACAGGTTGAACCAGCAGGTTGCAGAGGTTGAACCAGCAGGTTGCAGAGGCAGAGGTTGAAGCAGCAGGTTGCACAGGTTGAACCTGCAGATTGCAGAGGTTGAAGCAGCAGGTTGCAGAGGTTGAACCAGCAGGTTGCAGAGGTTGAACCTGCAGGTTGCAGAGGTTGAAGCTGCAGGTTGCAGAGGTTGAAGCAGCAGGTTGCACAGGTTGAACCAGCAGGTTGCACAGGTTGAACCAGCAGGTTGCAGAGGTTGAACCTGCAGGTTGCAGAGGTTGAACCTGCATGTTCCAGAGGTTTGGTGGGCTTGCGCGGTTTTGGGCGGGTGTGGTTGTGCTCTCTTGGCGCTTTTAGTCATTTCAACATTTCGATTCTGGATGGGGAAAGGGCCCAAAATGACACCGCAAGAATTGGGCCTGCGACCTCTCCCAAAACTACTAGCAAGGTGCGCAACCTTGCCAAAAAACTATCTGGCAATGGCCTAATGGGTAAGTGTCCGGCTCTAAAGCCTTCTTGGCAAAATTCGTGGGCTCAATCCCCGGGGGCGTCATTTAGGCCCTTTCCCCACCCGGAATCGAGATTTTGGGGTGGCCTGAAGCTTTGGGCTGTCCGGGGACTCTCTAGAGCGGACTGGGTGCACATCCGGCTTTCGTGGGGCAGGTTGCAGAGGTTGAACCACCAGGTTGCAGAGGTTGAACCAGCAGGTTGCAGAGGTTGAAGCAGCAGGTTGCAGAGGTTGAAGCAGCAGGTTGCACAGGTTGAACCAGCAGGTTGCACAGGTTGAACCAGCAGGTTGCAGAGGTTGAACCTGCAGGTTGCAGAGGTTGAAGCAGCAGGTTGCAGAGGTTGAACCACAGCAGGTTGCACAGGTTGAACCAGCAGGTTGCAGAGGTTGAACCAGCAGGTTGCAGAGGCAGAGGTTGAAGCAGCAGGTTGCACAGGTTGAAACTGCAGATTGCAGAGGTTGAACCTGCAGGTTGCAGAGGTTGAAGCAGCAGGTTGCAGAGGTTGAACCTGCAGGTTGCAGGGTTGAACCAGCAGGTTGCAGAGGTTGAACCACAGCAAGTTGCAGAGGTTTAACCAGCAGGTTGCAGAGGTTGAAACCATCAGTGGAAACCTGCAGGTTGCAAGATGTTGAAAGCAGGCAGGGTGCAGCGGTTTGAATCCGGCATTTGAGAGTTGAAGTTGCCCAGGTTGCAAGCATCGTGAGCAGCAGGTTGCAGAGGTTGAACCAGCAGGTTTGCACAGGTTGAACCAGCCCGTTTGCACAGTTGAACCTGCAGGTTGCAGAGGTTGAACCAGCAGGTTGCAGAGGTTGAAGCAGCAGGTTGCAGAGGTTGAACCTGCAGGTTGCAGGGTTGAACCAGCAGGTTGCAGAGGTTGAACCACAGCAAGTTGCAGAGGTTTAACCAGCAGGTTGCAGAGGGTGAACCAGCAATTTGCAGAGGTTGAACCAGCAGGTTGAACCTGCAGGTTGCAGAGGTTGAAGCAGCAGGTTGCAGAGGTTGAACCAGCAGGTTGCACAGGTTGAACCAGCAGGTTGCACAGGTTGAACCAGCAGGTTGCAGAGGTTGAACCAGCAGGTTGCAGAGGTTGAACCTGCAGGTTGCAGAGGTTGAACCAGCAGGTTGCAGAGGTTTGGTGGGTTTGCGCGGTTTTCGGCGGGTTTGGTTGTGCTCTCTTGGCGCTTTTGGTCATTTCAACATTTCGATTCTGGATGGGGAAAGGGCCCAAAATCACACCGCAAGAATTGGGCCTGCGACCTCTCCCAAAACTACTAGCAAGGTGCGCAACCTTGCCAAAGACTATCTGGCCATGGCCTAATGGGTAAGGGTCCGGCTCTGAAGCCTTCTTGGCAAAGGTCGGGGGCTCAATCCCCAGGGGCGTCGTTTGGGTCCTTTCCCCACCCGGAATCGAGATTTTGGGGTGGCCTGAAGCTTTGGGCTCTCTGGGGACTCTCTAGAGGGGACTGGGTGCACATCCGGCTTTCGTGGGGCAGGTTGCAGAGGTTGAGCCAGCAGGTTGCAGAGGTTGAACCAGCAGGTTGCAGAGGTTGAAGCAGCAGGTTGCAGAGGTTGAAGCAGCAGGTTGCAGAGGTTGAGCCAGCAGGTTGCAGAGGCTGAACCAGCAGGTTGCAGAGGTTGAAGCAGCAGGTTGCAGAGGTTGAAGCAGCAGGTTGCAGAGGTTTCAGAGGTTGAACCTGCAGGTTGCAGAGGTTGAAGCAGCAGGTTGCAGAGGTTGAACCTGCAGGTTGCCACATGTGCTCTTCTGCACTTGTGCAACCATGAAGCATTGCTATCATCAACAACAACATCATCATCATGTTCTTCATCATCATCATGTTCTTCTCCTGGACCATGATCATCGTCATCATTACCAGCACCACCACTACCGCCATCTTCATCATAACAAGCATCACCGTAATCGTCATCATCATTTTCATCGTCATCATTTTCATCATTTAATTACTTGTAGAACCTGTCTTTCTAGGAATTGAGATAACAACACCCCCCTAATTATAAAAACATTTTCGAGTTTTTATTTAGGGCGAAGGGGGGGGGGGCCCCGACCCTTTAATATTAGGGGGAAGGGATTAATGCTCTTGTATTCCTCCAGGGTTGGAGCCTCTGTGGAGCTGTCATACGTATTCGGAGGATTGTTCCTAATATCATCAAGGCTGCATGGATCAACGCCTGGATGGTCCTTTTCGAACAGACTTCTTGCGTGTTCGCAATACATGTTGATTTTCTGGACTGCCAAATCTACGTCCTCATGTGTGAGGATGTCCTCGTATAAAAACTGACGCTCTTCTGAGGTCATTCCTGCTGACACTTTAGAGGTCTCGAGGCAATCGATTGGCAAGACGCACTCGCACATCCGTTGTTTACCCTGTGGGGTAAGTCGACAGTCTGCACATACAATCGTTCCACAGGAATAGCAAAAATAGCCTGTAGGCTGTTTGCAGAGATCGCAGAGAGGATGGTCTGGTCGAGGCAACATTCGTATCCTTTGGTTAAGGCTCATGGCTGTCCTGCGTACTCCTACAAATCTCTCCTTGTGAGGAGGTGCAGAGGAGGAAGATGCCGACTCTCTGGGTCTGTCCCACTCCTCTTCGTCAGGAGCCTCAGAATCTTTGATCATGAGTGGACTTCGGATTTCTCGATTCCATCGACTAACCCAGATTCTCTCTTGCATTTCCTGTTGCATAGCCGGGTTAGACGATGACTTCGAGATTCGGTGCTTGCGATTTCCTCGAATTCGAGCGCTGATGCGCTCATGTTCTCTTACGAGGTCTTCCTCATCAGCAGGCTCCTCGTATTCGAGGTTGAGCTTGCTTCTGTTGACTCGATAATAAGTTTCTGTTTCAGGATCGAAGAGAACTAGGAATTTTTCCTTCTCCTTTTTAGGAGATTTTGGTTTCCTTGGCTCTTCGTCTGAACTCTGAACATATTCTGTTTCAGGCTTTGGTTGGTCAAGTTTTACCTTCTCAAGTTTCTCTGTGATCTCTTCCGTGGGAGATTCTTTCTTCTCCTCTGACGCTGCAGGTGCAGAGTTCGTCTTGTGAGACGGATTAACATCAACTCGAAGTTCTGAGGATGACGAAGATTTTGAGCTCTTTTCGCTCTTCTCGCTCTTTTCGCTTGATGCCGACTCAACGTCTGATTCTTCGTCACAATCCTGGTTAGGATCTGGTTCCTCAGGTTCTGTCTCTGTTCCAGAAGATTCTTCCTTGGGAGGAACTACATTGGCAGAAGTATCCTGAACAGGTTCTGGAGGTTTGTGACCTGTCGTTATCTTAAGAACTTCGGTGGCGCTTCTGGTGCCGTCGGAGTTCCAGAGCTGTCCCATAAGACTGTCCGGATCCTTGTCAGCCTCGGCCTGCCGGGCGAGCTTGGCTCTCGGATGGATCTCCTTTGCAGTAGTCTCCGTTTTCGGAGGTACCTCACCTGCAGAAGCGGTTTGCTCCAGGTTTGGAGCTGTGTCAGCCTCTGTATTTGGCAGAGAGAAAGACTTCTTGTGAGAAGATCTGGCCTTGGGAGGCTCTGGAGGCAGATTTCGCCTTGACACCTTCCGAAGTGTCGATTCGATCTCTTGGCCGTAATTTGCGCACCATTTCTTCGACTCGTAAGTCGCTGACGGCATCTGTTCGGAGCAGTGGTCTGCCCACCATGTTCCGATGCTCTTGAGCTCATCGTATTGCGATGATACCCAGAGTGGTTCAGAGGGTGCGAATACGGCGCTAAGAGTACGGGCATGCACTACCTCTGGTGTAGCAAACATCCCTGCTTGCGACTGCCACATGTTTGTGACTTCGTTCACTACGTTATTTGCGTCGAATACTAGAAGCAGTGCCTTGTTGGCACGCAACAGTGTCGGATTAGGATTCGCCAGGTCTAGCGTTGAAAACTGAACAGTGTCCCTGTTGGAACGACTGTTTTCATTCACGAGAGCTTGAAGACCTGGTGATGTAACCACCTGCGATAGGAGGTTTGATGGTACCAGACCGTGCCTCAGGATTGAGGACAATGCCTGTAGGTCCGTGGCATGCATGATGTAACAAGGGTTGTTCTGTCGAACAAAATCCTCCATGCCTACGGGTCTCGGCGCGTTAGTGGAGAGACGCTGTGCACGGGACTGCACTGGCTTGCTGCCCGTTGCCATGAAGTCTGAGATGGTCATGTGTGACCTTGGCCTCTCTTCTTCAGGATCTGGTTCTTCAACTCTTGGTAGAGTTCGTCGTGAACCGTGTCCTCCCACTGCCGAGAGGAAACCTTTGGTCATGGTCAGCACATTTGCATCCGGTGGGATGGTAACGGCGGCATCTGTGGTTTCGGCCTTGCCATCTTGGTTATAAACCATAGTGACCACGAACCTGGACTTAGTGTTGAGGAGGACACCAAGCGCGATCTCTTGCGGTGTATACTGTGCGAGCTGTGAATCGGCCAACTTGAACATGTCCAGAAGATAATTGTGTTGGCCAGCAAAGAGATCTGGGCGCTGGTTCTGAAGGTGTCTTGTTGAGTGTGCCAACCACATTCCGACTCTGTTGGTCTTGGAAAGAATGTGGAAGCACATCTCTGGTGAGAGACCTGTTACCTCTGCCAGTCTTGGCACTGAGGAGGAATAGTCATATTCTCCGGATGCATCAAGACTCACACCTTGTTTTACCTCCGGTGGGAGGCCTGTCTGAAGGTGATGTGCAAGCATCGTACAAAACTGGCGTGGATCACGAGCGTGATTACCCACGTTGTTATCCCAGTATACAAGGGGACTGTTGTCCCATGGTCCTTGAAGGACTCCTTCGTAGAGCCTGACTCCATGTCTGGAGATTGGAGTGAGCCTTGCTCGACTCGCATGGCCACATCGTGAGATCAGTTCAGCAAGATCTCTTGGATGCGGATTGAACACCTTTTGGTGACCCATGTAAATGTATGGAGGCTCGTGATTTTTCTCACGTTTGTGAAATCGGTGTCCACCGTGTTCGGTGTGTCGACGTGATGCTTCCCGACGAGACTCGGGGTACGAGCTATCCATGTGTGGATGTCGCTCATGGTACGCCTGTACTGCCCTGGGTAGGGCGTATCCATCACGGCTACGGAAGTTTGATCGTGTGCTCATTACGGCACGATGACCAAACAGGATCAGGAATGCTTGGTTAGCTCAAAAGGCTGATTGCTGTGAGGCTCGAGGCTGAAAGCGGCTGCGGATGATACAGAACATATAGTTCTCATGAACATGTCCGATCTTGATGAAAAAGCAGCCTGCAGACACAAATTTTCTTTTAGACGGAAAACAGTCTAAATAGAAAATCCAGCACATGGTTGTGCTACCAGCAAACAAGACTACCACCATGTTCCTTGGCAGTAAAATAATCGGTAAATCTCTGTTGAGACATCAATTCCAAGGAAGGCTACCGCTGTATCGGCATTCTTAAGGTTGTCTATGATCCACCGAACAGTGAAAGCTTTATGTTGAAGAAGTTCACGGAAGGGTGGATGAATGTCTGTTTCTGGTAAATTTCCTGTTTCCAGAGCCTTGATAAGCTCCTCAGGTTGCGCCGAATGCTTTGTTAATGCATCAGCTAGGCAGTACTTCGAGCTTACATGAGCTAGGTCATCTAAAGATCCAGAGTTGGATTCCTTACGAAGCATCTGAATGAGCTGGTGAGTTTCCTTCTGCTCTGGAAGGTGTGTCGTGCCTGCTGTTGTCACAAGATTGTTCGCATCTGTTCTGATATGTATGGGTACGGTCTCTGATGAGAGATCTGCCCAAAGTCCCTTGAGGAACAGGCAAGTACCACAGCAACGCATCAGTGCGTTAAGCTCTGCCACTGTTGTGGACATTGTGGTTGTCGTAATCTTGTGAGACTCATAATCCACCAGGCTACCTCTCGAGGATGTTTCCTTAATAGAGGATTCAGAGAAATCGTTCTTCTTGGAAGAAGCAGCTGCGGCTGATTGTTTCATTCCCTTTAGCTTTGGATTTCGATCTTCAGCAAGGAAAATAACATGTGCTCTCTGAGATGATTTGTCATCATTGTTCCTGTAGGAGGCATCAGGGTAACCGAGGATTCTGAGATTTCCTTTCAGCGGCCAAAAACGCAGTTCTACTTCAGTAGACTTCAAAATCCTAACAAGCTTGTTCAATTCTCGAATATCACCGATAGTAGGCTTGGCAGCCTTACTCGCACACCGACTGAAGCGATAACAGATTTGAGCTTGAGTCCGGCTTTGTAGCCAGTTGATCTGTCCTAAAACACTTCTGTAAGCAGTGTGCTGCTGTGGTGTGCATTGTTGCTCATTGTTGAGCTTCTTATCAAAAACAATTTCTTCTAGAGCTTCAACAGCTAGGTTCTGATTTACTGAGATATGTGCTGGCACTGATGCTGTAGCATCCTTCCAGACTAATCTCTGTCCGACAAACATGATATCATTCGTGTCTTCAGAACCTACTGCAAACTCCTTTTTGATCGATTCAATCACGGCCTTACGAAAGGTGTCATCACCGGCCATGCATAGGTCATCTACATGCAAACAGACTACTCCATGTACCTGTCTACCCTTGGCATTGTTGCCTGCTATGGGATCTAGGAGATAGTCAATCGCTGATTCCAGGGTCTTTGGCTGAGACTTCTTGAGCTCAGCATCTGCTGTTGCAGACTTCTTACCATACAGAACATATGTACAGCGATCCGCACGGGTTGGCACCAGGCCGTAAGACAGGAGTGCCTTATCAACGATGTTCCACCATCTTCGAGGTGCATCGTTAAGTCCCTAAGCGGGTTTCTTCATCCTCGCTGCAATGTAGGGAGGATAACCTGCTTCAGGAGGAATCTGACAGATTATGTCTCTCGACTCATCATAGGCTTCACCCTGCAGGAACGCAGTCTTTAGGTCGATGTGTGTCAGATTCCACAGCTTGTTAGCTGCTAGTTGAATCGCTAAGCGGAAACCTGGGCGACTCGCAGCAGGACTATCAGTTTGCTGAATGTCCTTCTGTCGATCCTGGAAACCTCTCAAGACCCATCGGGCCTTGCACTTAAGGAAGTTTCCGTCCTTGTCTCTTTTTAGAGTCAGGACCCATCGACCAGTGACATAATTTCGGATGTTTCCGAGTTTCCGTGTATCGACGAGCTCACAGACATCATTGTCTAGCCAGCTCTGATATTCTGCTGCTTTCGCTTCATCAAACTGTTTCTTCATCTCACGCTTTTCCTTGGCGGTTGCCTCCTTCCGTTGTGCCTTCTGGGTTAGATTCGCTGAGTTCCTGGGGGAACTTAGGGATAAGGCCTTGTCCTCTTCCGTGAAAAGATCGTACTCTTCACGAATGTCAGATCGGAACCTTTTGGTGGGTTCATACCGTGTTCGGTCTGACCTCACTCTTGATGTTACCTCTCTGATGTCTACGGGTCCACCATGCATGTACCGAGGCATGGAGAAAGAACCTGTGTTACTACACAGTTTCTGTTCTTCTGTGAGAAGGACCCAGTCCTTCTCATCTACGGCCAAGTCACCTTCCTCATCAGAGTAATACCTTGTGTTTTCTGACTCGGCATCGCTCTCCGGTTCTGGTGAACCAGAAGTGTGAGGAGGAGCGGACGGTTGTCCGGGGTCGTCTGGGACCAGTTCTTCTTCCGTGTCTTCTTCATCTTGTTGTAACGGAAGAATGGGTCCCTGTGGATGTGCCTTCGGTTTAAGTTTTGGTGTCGGCACCTGTGAAGGTGATTTCTGTTTGTGCGGCGAAACTTTCCTTTCCGATGAAGACCTTGGCGACACATCACCCCCCAGACGCCGAGGAGACGGAACACGAGGAGGCGGATGCACGCGAGGCTTAGCCCGAGCAGGAGCCACGGGCGCATCGGAGGAAACTGCCGGTAGTCGCGGTGGAGGTATGGGAGGAGGAGGACGCGACGGCGGTGTGCCGGGAGGCATCGGCTGATCTGGTTCCGGCATAGAGACATCGTCAGATGTGATCCGTGATCGATTAGTGCTCATTGGTTCTGACGGGTCTGACGGCGAAACCTCTTCGTCCGACATGATTACATCCGGCGGTGTTCGCACGGACGGTGAAGTCTTGCCGCCTGTCATCTGGAATAGCACCCCCGAGAAGGTTGATGGGTGCACCTTGTTCCAGGAAACCTGGTGCGGCAAGCAACACGTCATAGTCGAATTGGGCTTCTTCTTGTTCCAAAAGACAAGAACGCCATCAGTTACACTGGTGAGTGCTTTGACTGTTCCAAATGTACCTCTGTATAGAGTACACTGTTCGAAACCAGACCCTGGTAAGAGTCTTGATCTAAGGCGAGTAATGTCTGACACCAAGGCATCAGGGGACGGTGATGGTTTGGAATGATGCAATGGTAATTCAGTTTTACTCGATAAGGAATTTACTCTAGCAACAAGTGATCTGATTTTCGGATCTTGCAGGAGTTTTGAATCCTTGAGAGGATTTGTTGTCAAAAGTGAATACTCCTGATCAAGAAGTTCCGAAAGTCCTTGGAGGCATTCATCTCCAGAGTATTCTAGTATGTCTGTGACCAAAGACAGATGAGATGCATACGCATCTCGCTTCAGGAATCTTGCCAAACACGAGGCAAAGGTCTCACAGAATTCATAAGGATACACTTGTGCGAGTTTCGTTTTAAGACCGTAGCCTTGAATACCCCTTTCGTCTCCTGGTGGAGATGTTGGAGATTTCGTTTTGGCAGAATGCCTCTGGAGAGGAGTTAGAACCTGCGGTGGCAGGTTGTGCATGAAAATCGAGGATTTCGATTCATAGTATCCTTTTGGATCTTTCATGCC
>CAJNDT010006088.1:0-130434 GCA_905221615.1 Symbiodinium sp. CCMP2592 | reverse complement strand
TGGCCATCTGTGGATTCAGGACCTCTCCTGGCCAGCCGATTCAGTTGCATCTGGCTTGAGCTGGCTGCATGGCTGTGCTATCGACACACATCGCAAAGCCATCAGCTTCGGTGGCCGCATTAGACACATGTCTCAGGAGAGCGTTGGCTCTCATGGCCTTTTCTCTGCCTGACGTGTTGTGTCGAACTTGAGCTTCTGGGTTTCCCACTGCCGCCGAAATTGTCGGTTTTAAAGAAAAACCCAAGATTCCGCCAGGCCGCTTGAGAGGGGGTCCTGAGATAAGAGCAGGGATGTCGGCAGCTGTCACCTCACCCTCTTCCCTCTTGGGTTCCAGTCCTGCCTCCAAACCCTTAACTTCTTCCCGCCCGCGAGGCTTGAGGAAGCAGACATCACTTCATCGCGCTTACTGGCAGGGACGCACATTCAGAAGATGTTCTATCCAGTGGCAGCCCGGCGCTTGGCGAGCTGATACTTGCATTTTTTCCCTTCCGGCGCGTCTTTTTCTCAAGATCACGTGGATCAATCATTCGCGCCATCAGCTTAGCAGGCTGTCTGTGCTTCAGATAGAATCTAAAGCTCCAGCTTTGACCCGACCCTGGATGTCTTTTGCCTAGACCTTCTCAAGCAAGTCCTCTTTCTTTGCGGCTCGAACGAGCAAACGGCGGCTGCAAAGGTTTCCCGTGCATCTAGTTCCTCAGCATTGTACACACTGCCGGGAGTCAAGAGCATTTGGAGTTGCCTTCCACTTCTTCTTACTAGTTGTTAGAGCGGCTCTAGGCCTGGTTGCATCAAGGCTGTGCTCTGATCTTGGTACCTCCATTGCTGCATTCAGACTCAGCTGTTCAAGCCAGCCCCAGCTTTGGACTGCTTCATACCGCCCGCTTTCCGTCCTGGCGGTCAGCTCGCCCGCCTTCGCTCCTCCGCAATGCGCAAATAACAGTCATCACGTCTAATGGAGCTGGCAAACGCTCCATTGCCGATTGGAGCAGCTCTGCAAGCCATGATGCATTTCGGGGATTACGCAAAGCTCTGCTGCAATTCTGCATCTCAGCTCGAGCCGGATCTGGTGTTTTCTTCGCTGGGTATGCAGACCCCGGACAACGCTTGGTATGTGCATCCATACAACCCATGTGCTTGCAC
The DNA here is from genome assembly GCA_905221615.1 of Symbiodinium sp. CCMP2592. Taxonomy (NCBI): domain Eukaryota; class Dinophyceae; order Suessiales; family Symbiodiniaceae; genus Symbiodinium; species Symbiodinium sp. CCMP2592. The sequence goes on along the minus strand of CAJNDT010006088.1, from coordinate 129,294 downwards.
GCGTTTGAAGTCCTGGCACAACATTGTGGTGATCAGAACATTCATTTGTTTCCGCATTTGCGCATGGGTGTGCCGACCGCTCTATGGGCCCCTCCCCCTTTGACAAAGGGGGGCTCAAAGGGGGGCTTTAAGGGGGGCTTACAAAGGGGCTCGAAAGGGGGGCTTAAGGGGGCTTTAAGGGGGGCTTTGAAGGGGGGCTTCAAGGGGCTTTGAAGGGGCTTTGAAGGGGGGCTTTAAGGGGCTTTGAAGGGGGCTTTAAAGGGGGGCTTTAAGGGGCTTTGAAGGGGGCTTTAAAGGGGGGCTTTAAGGGGGCTTAAGGGGGGGCTTTGAAGGGGGCTTGAAGGGGGGGATGAAAAAGGGTTTTGAAGCCTTCAAAGTATGGGTGCTACATTGTATTTTCTTTGCAAAACGCACCAAAAAGCAATTTCGTGAAGTCTGCTTTTCTCATTTTTTCTTCGCAAAAACTCCCCATCAAACGATTTCGTGTGGCTTCTTCTTCTTGTTTTGTGTGTGTGTGTGATTGCGTGGGGGCTTGTAATTGTGTTTTGTTTCATTAAGTTTGCTTTTCTCATTTTATTTATTTTCTTTGCAAAACCCCCCATAAAACGATTTCGTGTGGCTTCTTCTTCTTCTTGTTTTGTGTGTGTGTGTGTGTGATTGCGTGGGGGGCTTAAAGGGAAGCTTAAGGGGGCTTCCGGAAGGCTTAAAGGGGGGCTTAAAGGGGGGCTTAAGGGGGGCTTAAAGGGGGGCTTAAAGGGGGGCTTAAAGGGGGGCTTAAAGGGGGGCTTAAAGGGGAGCTTAAGGGGGGCTTAAAGGGGGGCTTTAAAGGGGCTTAAAGGGGGGCTTAAAGGGGGGCTTTAAAGGGGCTTTAAGGGGGGCTTAAAGGCTTCGACCCTTTGCCCCCCCCCCCTGTGCCGATACACCTCCAAGGAATACTCCTTGTGAGGAGGTGTATGACCAGTTATTCCCTAAGGATCAAAGGGCAGCGCCCTGCACACGGACAGTAGTTGTTTTGTCTTGCTACGCAAGGAGAGCTTGTCTTGTCTCAATATGGTAAAACCACTGTGAGCCAATGGGCAGCGGAATGTATATGTATGAGCAATGAGCCATTGCTGTAGGTACCTGTTAGAGCTACCCCTTTAGAGGTTTACGGAATCAAACAGACACTAATTTTCTTTTACCGGAAGCATGGCCGCACATTCACACATATACTATTATGCCCACTGTCACAGTTGCGGAGTTTGGACTCATGATAAAAACAGCATATTGTTTATGCTAGGTAGCACTGAAGTACACTGCTGAGGACACTCCTTTTGCACACACTCATGCATGTTGGTCAGAGAGATCGTCTGTACAAGATCATGTCTGGTGATATTTTCTACATCGAATTATGCAACCCTTCACCTTGCTCTTGTTAGAGCTTTGTGAGTCACTGTTGTGAAACTCTGAGATTTTCCTTATCTCAGATTTGGATCCAGGTTTGGATCATAGGCTCGAGCGTAGACGTTCGGATGTGGCTCATCCGGGTCTGAATGATCTTCTTCGGAACTTGAGTAAATTCCGAGTAGTCTGTTCTCAGCCCTGGTGAAGGCGGCGTCTGCAGTATCATATCCATGATTGGATATTGTCGCCTTTGGCTCGGCCTTTGGCGCAGCTTGTGAGCTGACTGGAGTTGCCTTGGTTTTAGCCGGTTGTGGCTGCTTAGCCCTTGCCCGTTCAGCCCTTCTTCTTTCAAGCTGTCCGTCTGAGGACGCCCATGATCTTTCACTTTCATCTCCTGAAGGAGATAAGGCGTGGGCATAAAGGCTATTCCAGTACTGTGCTGCAGAAGGAGTTAGGACTTCTTCATTGTCAGATTCTGACTGGTCTTCCTCAGAGCTTTGATCGTCAAAGAGTGTCTCGAGGACATTTTTGAGATTGTTATTTCTTCGCTCTATCTCTAGTGAGGAATGGACCAATTGGTTAAAGACTGTCCTTGAGTCCTTCAGTGCTGTTAGAAGGATTTCCACTCTGGATAGAGTATCTTGGATGGTGTCAAGATGTTCCTTCCTTTCCTCCTTGTCTCTCTGAATAGAGCTTCGCAATGATTGTGCGATTCTGAGGAGGTCTGTGTATTTCGCAAGAGGCATAGTTACCGTTTGATTGTCATGTATGACAGTTGTTTCGTCGCCACTTAAGTTCCTGAATAGGACTTCCACGACTGGTAGAAACTCCGTGCTCCACGGTTCCTCTTCATCGTATGTTTCTACGTGCTGTAGCACGCGTTGTGTAAACTGATCGGCTGCTTCTACCGTTGCATCGATAGAGCTGACGTGTCTTGCTGCCATGTTTCGACACGTAATGTTAATTGCCTGGCCTTGATTGGCTTCGTTAAGTGCAGCGTCTGCATAGGTGCAGAGTCCACTGTTGTGGGCTTCTCTGGCTGCCTTTCGTTGAATGCGCCGATTTTGACCTCCTCTTCTTGTAGGACCTTTTGGTCTCGGAGGATCTGAAGGTACTGTTCCTTTCGCCTTTGGCGGAGGACTCTTAGGTGGAGGTGACATGTTTGCCTTGTTAGGCCCTGGTGGCATTGCCTTGGGCGCTGACGACGATGCGGCACTTGAGAGTGCAGATGTACCTTTGGCTTTTGCCGATGATCCCTTGGGGATCGATGTATAGGTAATCTGCATGGCTTCTTCGGCCATTTGTGCATGCAATGCATCTTTGAATAATTGCGTCATATGAGGAGTGGTACTTGCATCATCGTAGGTCTGTAAGCGCTCAATGTCTCTTTCGGTGCCACGTGGACGTGTATCACCTCTTTGAAAAGGATCGTTCCTGCGAATCTCCGCAACTTGTACTGCATGGAGGCAGTTTTTGCACAGCACCTTCCTGCAAACATCTCTTGCTTGCTTGAGCTGATAACAGCTGTCTGAGAGATGGTAGACTTCGCTTCGGGAAGTATGCCAGATAGGTCGTAGATCAGTTGTTTCTCCAGAATTGACCCTGTTGGGTCCTAAAGGTTCACGCGTCTGCGGTTCATCCTCGGGTTCGAGGAATGGAACTCCTTGATTCGCTGCTGCTTTTGATTTTGGTTGTTGGCGCTCCATACATCTGATAGGAGGCCTGGTAATCTGCTTCCACATCCAGTGTAAGCCCATTAGCAGCAGAAACACATTCCACGCGATGCTGAAGACGGAGAAGTCCTGCTCACTGGTTAGCGAGTTTGGAAGTGAAGTTTCATCAGTCTTGATAGACTCTGCGTTCGCTCCACCTCGGTTGCGGTGTCCGAACCAGCCCGACAACCCCGCTGCTGTAGCAGCTGTTCTGAGTGCCTTGCCGCTCGGAGCAGACGGTGGGCGCGATGCCTTCCTTCTTCTTCTCCGGCTGGAGGATTCGTCCTCTTGTTCCTCTTCATCTCTCTGAGCAGACATCAAGTTTGATGTTTCTCTTTCGTGTTCTTCGATGTCACTTTTTGTTGGTGACGGTTCTTCTTCTAGTCCATCCAGCTCTTCCAAAGACATGTTGAGCCTGTCAACAATATTGGTTCTTTGAGGCCTGGACCTTGATCTTGGTAGATCTTGTTGTGAAGAGGACGATGATTCCTGGTTCCTTCTTGGAGGAGGACCTTCAGGCTCGCTGGGACGTTCAGGCTGTGGCCATTCCCAGAATCTTCCGTATCTGTGATGGCTACCTGATGGTTGCGGTCTGTCGTACCAGCTGTTGCCGGATGAGTAAACGAATGAATCTTTGTAACCCCAGTATTCAGCATTACGCTGCTTGAAAGCCTTTCGCTTGTCAGCGATCTTCTGAACCTGGGCATCTGACCGGTTGTGTTTCCCTTTTGTAAGGATTGGTTGTATCGTGAAGCCCAAAGGGCTGTGCCAATCTTTGTCATAGGGACTCAACCACAGGTCAAGGTTAGAAAAAGTTGAATAGTACTGCTTGACTGAGACAAACAGACGGATATCGATATCCCTGTTTCTGTTCATGTCCTGCCACATATCTGAGACTCGTTCCCAGTATGTTCTTTCGGCGGCAGGTGTAGCATCTCTTGGACTTGGTGACGCCGTGTGCGGCGTTTTGCTCCAGTCAAGGATATAACTGTTGATACAGTCAAGGTCAGCAACTTTCTTCGCCGGGTCCGTCGGTAGACGATCTGCACGTGCCAGTCTGTGCTGGTCAGAGTTGTTCAAGCAGAGGTGTCGCACTTGTGAGTGCCTTCCTGCTATTCTGTTGAATGCTGCAAGTTTCTTCTCCAGGTATAGAGAAAACAAACTGTTTCGCGGGTGAACGTCTCCACCCTTTAAGGTGAGCCTCGACGCAATATTATTGAGATCTCCCGCTATTACATCCGGTTTAAAAGGGAGAATCTCGTTGAGGAACGCGTTCACCAGTTCGCGTCTCTGTTCTTCCTTATGATTCATGAATGAGTTGAAATGGACGATCGCGATGGTGATGACCTTGTAAGGCCCTTTTGTACACCACATCTCGTCAAGATCGTTCGATGCTTCTTGTGAGAAGATCTCTGCGTATGACTCAAAGTCTTCCTCTGGTGGCTCATCACCCTCGACATGGCCGTTCCATTCACAGAGAACAGGCGAGGGGTCGAGGTTCGACAGTGTCAGGCACGCCTCTGGTGAGAGGTAAGAGCCATCAGTGGGTCCATCCTTGTCAGGATTTTTGCCCTTGAGTGGGTCATATCCGATAATCTGCATGAACTCGTCTCTCGTCATCCTTTGGCCAGAATATGGGTGGACCCATTCTTTTGCCTCTGGGATGGTACTGTGGTACCCAAAGGTGAGGCGGCATACCGCACCGTGGCATGCCCACAGTCGCTTCTTGGGACCACCATTCTTAGGCTTCATCGTTCGATGACGGTAAAAGTGGTGGACGAGAGCGATGTCTGTCGTTGGGTCACCCTTGACTCCAATATACATCGAGGGTGCCTCAGGCTCCTTGGGAGGAGAATGGATTAGCATCCCCCTGTATTCATGTTGTCGCATGGTTTCGATCGAATACTCTGACGCAAGTGCTCCTGCCTCGAGTACGAGGGTAATATGAGCTGAATTGTTGAAGCACATGTCAATAAGAGGGTGATAATCGAATCCCTTCTCATGTTTGAGCTTCTTTTTGGGATTCCCTGCGGGCACCGGCGCTCGATCCATATTTCCCCAGTTGAATACCACTAGGTTTAGCGATACGCTGTCTGGGTTTGAGCCTTCAATGTATTCTCTCTTCTCGTTAACACCGGCCATCCTATTGCGAACTATCACGTAATGTGCGTCGAGCACCAGTTTGTCTTCGTAGCCAGTAAGAGAGAGAAAAGAAGCCGGGTGGCTTGTTCTAGAGTCCTTGATATTGATGTGACTCTTGTTAATGCTCTTGTATTCCTCCGGGGTTGGAGCCTCTGTGGAGCTGTCATACGTATTCGGAGGATTGTTCCTAATATCATCAAGGCTGCATGGATCAACGCCTGGATGGTCTTTCTCGAACAGATTTCTTGCGTGGTCGCAATACATGTTGATTTTCTGGACTGCCAAATCTACGTCCTCATGTGTGAGGATGGCCTCGTATAAAAACTGACGCTCTTCTGAGGTCATTCCTGCTCTCACTTTAGAGGTCTCGAGGCAATCGATTGGCAAGACGCACTCGCACATCCGTTGTTTACCCTGTGGGGTAAGTCGACAGTCTGCACATACAATCGTGCCACAGGAATAGCAGAAATAGCCTGTAGGCTGTTTGCAGAGATCGCAGAGAGGATTGTCTGGTCGAGGCAACATCCGTATCCTTTGGTTAAGGCTCATGGCTGTCCTGCGTACTCCTACAAATCTCTCCTTGGTAGGAGGTGCAGAAGAGGAAGATGCCGACTCTCTGGGTCTGTCCCACTCCTCTTCGTCAGGAGCCTCAGAATCTTTGATCATGAGTGGACTTCGGATTTTTCGATTCCATCGACTAACCCAGATTCTCTCTTGCATTTCCTGTTGCATAGCCGGGTTAGACGATGACTTCGAGATTCGGTGTTTGCGATTTTCTTGAATTCGAGCGCTGATGCGCTCCTGTTCTCTTACGAGGTCTTCCTCATCAGCAGGCTCCTCGTATTCGAGGTTGAGCTTGCTTCTGTTGACTCGATAATAAGTTTCCGTTTCAGGATCGAAGAGGACTAGGAATTTTTCTTTCTCCTTTTTAGGAGACTTTGGTTTCCTTGGCTCTTCGTCTGAACTCTGAACATATTCTGTTTCAGGCTTTGGTTGGTCAAGTTTGACCTTCTCAAGTTTCTCTGTGATCTCTTCCGTGGGAGATTCTTTCTTCTCCTCTGACGCTGCAGGTGCAGAGTTCGTCTTGTGAGACGGGTTAACATCAACTCGGAGTTCTGAGGATGACGAAGATTTTGAGCTCTTTTCGCTCTTTTCGCTCTTTTCGCTCTTTTCGCTTGATGCCGACTCAACGTCTGATTCTTCGTCACAATCCTGGTTAGGATCTGGTTCCTCAGGTTCCGTCTCTGTTCCAGAAGATTCTTCCTTGGGAGGAACTACGTTGGCAGAAGTATCCTGAACAGGTTCTGGAGGTTTGTGACCTGTCATTATCTTAAGAACTTCAGTGGCGCTTCTGGTGCCGTCGGAGTTCCAGAGCTGTCCCATAAGACTGTCCGGATCCTTGTCTGCCTCGGCCTGCCGGGCGAGCTTGGATCTCGGATGGATCTCCTTTGCAGTAGTCTCCGTTTTCGGAGGTACCTCACCTGCAGAAGCGGTTTGCTCCAGGTTTGGAGCTGTGTCAGCCTCTGTATTTGGCAGAGAGAAAGACTTCTTGTGAGAAGATCTAGCCTTGGGAGGCTCTGGTGGCAGATTTCGCCTTGACACCTTCCGAAGTGTCGATTCGATCTCTTGGCCGTAATTTGCGCACCATTTCTTCGACTCGTAAGTCGCTGACGGCATCTGTTCGGAGCAGTGGTCTGCCCACCATGGTCCGATGCTCTTGAGCTCATCGTATTGCGATGATACCCAGAGTGGTCCAGAGGGTGCGAATACGGCGCTAAGAGTACGGGCATGCACTACCTCTGGTGTAGCAAACATCCCTGCTTGCGACTGCCACATGTTTGTGACTTCGTTCACTACGTTATTTGCGTCGAATACTAGAAGCAGTGCCTTGTTGGCACGCAACAGGGTCGGGTTAGGATTCGCCAGGTCTAGCGTTGAAAACTGAACAGTGTCCCTGTTGGAACGACTGTTTTCATTCACGAGAGCTTGAAGACCTGGTGATGTAACCACCGGCGATAGGAGGTTTGATGGTACCAGACCGTGCCTCAGGATTGAGGATAATGCCTGTAGGTCCGTGGCATGCATGATGTAACAAGGGTTGTTCTGTCGAACAAAATCCTCCATGCCTACGGGTCTCGGCGCGTGAGTGGAGAGACGCTGTGCACGGGACTGCACTGGATTGCTGCCCGTTGCCATGAAGTCTGAGATGGTCATGTGTGACCTTGGCCTCTCTTCTTCAGGATCTGGTTCTTCAGCTCTTGGTAGAGTTCGTCGTGAACCGTGTCCTCCCACTGCCGAGAGGAAAACTTTGGTCATGGTCAGCACATTTGCATCCGGTGGGATGGTAACGGCGGCATCTGTGGTTTCGGCCTTGCCATCCTGGTTATAAACCATAGTGACCACGAACCTGGACTTAGTGTTGAGGAGGACACCAAGCACGATCTCTTGTGGTGTATACTGTGCGAGCTCTGCATCGGCCAACTTGGACATGTCCAGAAGATAATTGTGTTGGCCAGCAAAGAGATCTGGGCGCTGGTTCTGAAGGTGTCTTGTTGAGTGTGCCAACCACCTTCCGACTCTGTTAGTCTTGGAAAGAATGTGGAAGCACATCTCTGGTGAGAGACCTGTTACCTCTGCCAGTCTTGGCACTGAGGAGGAATAGTCATATTCTCCGGATGCATCAAGACTCACACATTGTTTTACCTCAGGTGGGAGGCCTGTCTGAAGGTGATGTGCAAGCATCGTACAAAACTGGCGTGGATCACGAGCGTGATTACCCACGTTGTTATCCCAGTATAAAAGGGGACTGTTGTCCCATGGTCCTTGAAGGACTCCTTCGTAGAGCCTGACTCCATGTCTGGAGATTGGAGTGAGTCTTGCTCGACTCGCATGGCCACATCGTGAGATCAGTTCAGCAAGATCTCTTGGATGCGGATTGAACACCTGTTGGTGACCCATGTAAATGTATGGAGGCTCGTGATTTTTCTCACGTTTGTGAAATCGGTGTCCACCGTGTTCGGTGTGTCGACGTGATGCTTCCCGACGAGACTCGGGGTACGAGCTATCCATGTGTGGCTGTCGCTCATGGTACGCCTGTACTGCCCTGGGTAGGGCGTGTCCATCACGGCTACGGAAGTTTGATCGTGTGCTCATTACGGCACGATGACCAAACAGGATCAGGAATGCTTGGTTAGCTCAAAAAGGCTGATTGCTGTGAGGCTCGAGGCTGAAAGCGGCTGCGGATGATACAGAACATATAGTTCTCATGAACATGTCCGATCTTGATGAAAACGCAGCTTGCAGACACAAATTTTCTTTTAGACGAAAAACAGTCTAAATAGAAAATCCAGCACATTGTTGTGCTACCAGCAAACAAGACTACCACCATGTTCCTTGGCAGTAAAATAATCGGTAAATCTCTGTTGAGACATCAATTCCAAGGAAGGCTACCGCTGTAGCGGCATTCTTAAGGTTGTCTATGATCCACCGAACAGTGAAAGCTTTATGTTGAAGAAGTTCACGGAAGGGTGGATGAATGTCTGTTTCTGGTAAATTTCCTGTTTCCAGAGCCTTGATAAGCTCATCAGTTTGCGCCGAATGCTTTGTTAATGCATCAGCTAGGCAGTACTTCGAGCTTACATGAGCTAGGTCATCTAAAGATCCAGAGTTGGATTCCTTACGAAGCATCTGTATAAGATGGTGAGTTTCCTTCTGCTCTGGAAGGTGTGTCGTGCCTGCTGTTGTCACAAGATTGTTCGCATCTGTTCTGATGTGTATATGTACGGTCTCTGATGAGAGATCTGCCCAAAGTCCCTTGAGGAACAGGCAGGTACCAAAGCAACGCATCAGTGCGTTAAGCTCTGCCACTGTTGTGGACATTGTGGTTGTCGTAATCTTGTGAGACTCATAATCCACCAGGCTACCGCTCGAGGATGTTTCCTTAATAGAGGATTCAGAGAAATCGTTCTTCTTGGAAGAAGCAGCTGCTGCTGATTGTTTCATTCCCTTTAGCTTTGGATTTCGATCTTCAGCAAGGAAAATAACATGTGCTCTCTGAGATGATTTGTCATCATTGTTTCTGTAGGAAGCATCAGGGTAACCGAGGATTCTGAGATTTCCTTTCAGCGGCCAAAAACGCAATTCTACTTCAGTAGACTTCAAAATCCTAACAAGCTTGTTCAATTCTCGAATATCACCGATAGTAGGCTTGGCAGCCTTGCTCGCACACCGACTGAAGCGATAACAGATGTGAGCTTGAGTCCGGCTTTGTAGCCAGTTGATCTGTCCTAAAACACTTCTATAAGCAGTGTGCTGCTGTGGTGTGCATTGTTGCTCATTGTTTAGCTTCTTATCAAAAACAATTTCTTCTAGAGCTTCAACAGCTAGGTTCTGATTTACTGAGATATGTGCTGGCACTGATGCTGTAGCATCCTTCCAGACTAATCTCTGTCCTACAAACATGATATCATTCGTATCTTCAGAACCTACTGCAAATTCCTTTTTGATCGATTCTATCACGGCCTTACGAAAGGTGTCATCACCGTCCATGCACAGGTCATCTACATGCAAACAGACTACTCCATGTACCTGTCTACCCTTGGCATTGTTGCCTGCTATGGGATCTAGGAGATAGTCAATCGCTGATTCCATGGTCTTAGGCTGAGACTTCTTGAGCTCAGCATCTGCTGTTGCAGACTTCGTACCATACAGAACATATGTACAGCGATCCGCACGGGTTGGCACCAGGCCGTAAGACAGGAGTGCCTTATCAACGATGTTCCACCATCTTCGAGGTGCATCGTTACGTCCATAAGCGGGTTTCTTCATCCTCGCTGCAATGTAGGGAGGATAACCTGCTTCAGGAGGAATCTGACAGATTATGTCTCTCGACTCATCATAGGCTTCACCCTGCAGAAAAGCAGTCTTTAGGTCGATGTGTGTCAGATTCCACAGCTTGTTAGCTGCTAGTTGAATCGCCAAGCGGAAACCTGGGCTACTCGCAGCAGGACTATCAGTTTGCTGTATGTCCTTTTGTCGATCCTGGAAACCTCTTAGGACCCATCGGGCCTTGCACTTAAGGAAGTTTCCGTCCTTATCTCTTTTTAGAGTCAGGACCCATCGACCAGTGACATAATTTCGGATGTTTCCGAGTTTCCGTGTAGCGACGAGCTCAAAGACATCATTGTCTAGCCAGCTCTGATATTCTGCTGCTTTCGCTTCATCAAACTGTTTCTTCATCTCACGCTTTTCCTTGGCGGTTGCCTCCTTCCGTTGTGCCTTCTGGGTCAGATTCGCTGAGTTCCTGGGGGAACTTAGGGATAAGGCCTTGTCCTCTTCCGTGAGAAGATCGTACTCTTCACGAATGTCAGATCGAAACCTTTTGGTGGGTTTATACCGTGTTCGGTCTGACCTCACTCTTGATGTTACCTCTCTGATGTCTACGGGTCCGCCATGCATGTACCGAGGCATGGAGCAAGAACCTGTGTTACTGCACAGTTTCTGTTCTTCTGTGAGAAGGACCCAGTCCTTCTCATCTACGACCAAGTCACCTTCCTCATCATAGTAATACCTTGTGTTTTCTGACTCGGCATCGCTCTCCGGTTCTGGTGAACCAGAAGTGTGAGGAGGAGCGGACGGTTGTCCGGGGTCGTCTGGGACCAGTTCTTCTTCGGTGTCTTCTTCATCTTGTTGTAACGGAAGAATGGGTCCCTGTGGATGTGCCTTCGGTTTAGGTTTTGGTGTCGGCACCTGTGAAGGTGATTTCTGTTTATGCGGCGAAACTTTCCTTTCCGATGAAGACCTTGGCGACACATCACCCCCCAGACGCCGAGGAGACGGAACGCGAGGAGGCGGATGCACGCGAGGCTTAGCCCGAGCAGGAGCCACGGGCTCATCGGAGGAAACGGCCGGTAGTCGCGGTGGAGGTATGGGAGGAGGAGGACGCGACGGCTGCGTGCCGGGAGGCATCGGCTGATCTGGTTCCGGCATAGAGACATCGTCAGATGTGATCCGTGAGCGATTAGTGCTCATGGGTTCTGACGGGTCTGACGGCGAAACCTCTTCGTCCGACATGATAACATCCGGCGGTGTTCGCACGGACGGTGAGGTCTTGCCGCCTGTCATCTGGAATAGCACCCCCGAGAAGGTTGATGGGTGTACCTTGTTCCAGGAAACCTGGTGCGGCAAGCAACACGTCATAGTCGAATTGGGCTTCTTCTTGTTCCAAAAGACAAGAACGCCATCAGTTACACTGGTGAGTGCTTTGACTGTTCCAAATGTACCTCTGTCTAGAGTACACTGTTCGAAACCAGACCCTGGTAAGAGTCTTGATCTAAGGCGAGTAATGTCTGACACCAAGGCATCAAGGGACGGTGATGGTTTGGAATGATGCAATGGTAATTCAGTTTTACTCGATAAAGAATTTACTCTAGCAACAAGCGATCTGATTTTCGGATCTTGCAGGAGTTTTGAATCCTTGAGAGGATTTGTTGTCAAAAGTGAATACTCCTGATCAAGAAGTTCCGAAAGTCCCTGGAGGCATTCATCTCCAGAGTATTCTAGTATGTCTGTGACCAAAGACAGATGAGATGCATACGCATCTCGCTTCAGGAATCTTGCCAAACACGAGGCAAGGGTCTCACAGAATTCATAAGGATACACTTGTGCGAGTTTCGTCTTAAGACCGTAGCCTTGAATACCCTTTTCGTCTCCTGGTGGAGATGTTGGAGATTTCGTTTTGGCAGAATGCCTCTGGAGAGGAATTAAAACTTGCGGTGGCAAGTTGTGCATAACAATCGAGGATTTCGATTCATAGTATCCTGTTGGATCTTTCATGCCATAGGCCTGTAGGTTACAGACCTCATAGCTGATCTTATGATTAGAAAACAGGCGTTTTGCTTCTGGTGAAGACCAAAGCCTGCTGTAGTATGGGTTCTCAAGAACAAAGTAACGTCCGAGCTTCATTTGGTGGTCTGCGACCCAAAAAAGAATGAACATACAAACAAGAGACGAGACGGACGATTCACAAGAATTTTACGACAGAAGGGTGGCCTCCTTGGCGAGCCATTTGCTCCCTCCCTGTGAGTACCAGCTAGACCACTGAGAATGGTCAGGTGACATAACAATAATAGTAGGTTCTTGTTCCTTGATGATCCTAAGAAGATTGGAGCGACCTTGCTGTTGCTCAAGATCTAGACCGCTACGCAAATCGACTGGCTGACCTACTCGGAGGCCTGACAGGGCAGCTTTGTGACTCATGCGGGGAGATCCGCCGTAGAGTTCTAGAAAATCAATCTTCCCAGTGCTGGTGACCTGCCAGTGACACTCATGATGTGGAATCGTTAGGTCTGTCGACTGCAGGGAAGCATCGAAGGTGACCATGCAACTTGCGTGGTCAGAACCTTCTGACGTCAGAGTTTCCTCATCAGGCGCGAGAGGAATCTCCACATCCGATGTTATGTCATAATTTTTCCTCAGTTTTGAGATATTGACGCGGACGATGCGTGTTCCAAGATCCACACCTACCATGGATCCTCCGAGTTCGGAGATCACCTTTCCTTTTAGCCAAGATCCATGTTTGGACCCAGTGGATCCAATCTTAGACTTATCTTCTGACCAGTAGAAAACCTTATCTCCCAAGGAGAAAGGTCCTTGGGTCATTGACAGTCTGGCTGCAAGATCTCTACGCAGATCATCAGATTGGCGTGCCTCTTGGTAAGCCATGTTGGCAAGCTCCTTAATGGCTCTCGCAGTGACTTCCGTATCAGTTGGATTACCTGTCAACTGATTGGGATCAGCGTTCTCTGGTGTTATAACATCTCGAGGACGCCTTCCAAGGGCCATTTCTAAAGGAGTAACTCCTCCGTAGGTAATCGAAGAGTTTCTTGCCAAACATGCTTGGCGAACGAGGTTGCCATACTTCATGGTGATTCCGTTATACTGCGGGTCACCATCCTTCAGTATCTGAAGTATGAGCTTAATCTGATGCTTCAGCAACCTTACAGCAGCTTCGGCCCTGTTGGGCCATGGTGTTCCAGGTCCTGTTGCCACAGGCTTGATATTCTGTCGATTGTAATAAGCCTCCATTTTTGGAGTCATGAATGCTTGATCTCCAACTACAACCTTTGGGTTGATCTGAAATTTCTCAAAGTAGTCATTCATAATCGACATTGTAGTATGCTCTTCTTTATCCTGGACTACTTCGGAAGTCAACAGGTTTGTTGCTCCGTCATAGAGAATAAGAAATATTAAGCGACTATTCTTGCCGGGAATTGGAAGCTCACCGTGATCTACGAAGTTGAGATCACCGAAAGTCTCTGATCTTAAACCGGAAATCTTCGCTCTTGAAGGAGCTCTCACGTGTTCCTGACAGGCTGAACACTTTTTGACCAGTTGGTCATATAGCTCGTAGATCTCCTTTGGGATCTGTAAGGCTTTTGTGCGTCGCTTGAACTGATCCGTACTCATATGACGGTGCTTAAGGTGAAGCTTATAGAGTTCTACAGGGTCCTTAAGCTTCTCATGAATCCTGCGAAGAGCAATGGGAAGAGCTGGCGATGGTTCCGCGACAATCTCTTCACCTGTAGGTGAGTCTGTACCAGGAGCCGGGTATTCTCTTGACTCAAGTGGTCTTACCTCCGTCCCGTCATCAGCTCCTGGGACCTTAGACTTCTCTTCAACAGGAGGTTTAACCGCATATTTGCGGGATTTCTTCAGAAGGTTTTTAAGACGCTTTGGAGTCTTTATCTTCGCAGGTGGGACCTCAAGTCTTTCTTCTTCTGGAGGTTCATGTGGTGCAGAGGATTCTGCAGGTTTGTCCCTAGAGCCTGATGATGGTTCCGATGGTCCGGAAGGCTCAGGGGCATCACCAGATGGTTCTGGTGGATCAAGTTTCTTGGCAGATGATTCTGCCGGATCAGATGGAAGAGGCTTCTTTTTACCTGAAATCCTCTTCGGTGGTGGATCATCTGCTCCCTCAGGTGCTTTGTCGCAACCCTTGAGGTACGTGTGAGCCCTTTTCTGTCCGGCACAGGCTGGACAGCGACCTTCCGGTATCCTAACATAAGGCTTATTGGCTCCTAGAGCAGTCTCCGTCGCACGGAACGATGTACCTGACTTAGGAAGGTACTTCCTGGTGGAAGTAAAGCCTAAAAGGTCCAATACCAAATGGTTATTGGTACTAATCGGAAGAGGGGTTTTATACAAACCGAAAGCTTCACACGTTGCTAGGTCAGCTGTGGGACTACACTCGAGAGTCATTCTTAAATTCCTCATCTGTTCGATGGAAAACAAAATGGGGACTCTCCCCTGATCCAAGACTTCTATGGTTGTATCTTTTTTTTGGAGTTGTGTTGAACCATAGAGTTACACGCTCCTTGATAAGAGCTGTTTCACTATCTGCGAAAGAAAACTTCGTGTTCGAAGGTGAAAAAGTGAAATCAATCATGCCTGGGGCACGTTGCTTCACGGCCTTGATAAGCCTGTTCACCGCATAGCGGGAACCCATCGCCCTAGTACAACCAGAGTCAAGTATGACAAAGGTAGGGCTCTTATCAAGATTGATCCGCTCTGTGAGAGCAGATAGGACGGTGTGCTGCAACGGAAACACTGCTGTTGCAGTCTCCACACCTTGCCCCTCGGATGGTTCAGAGACCTGGGGCACGTAACTCACTGATGAGTTGTACACGGGTTCTTGGTGCGCGCTCGTATCTGTGCCTCTACCTGATGATCCTGCTTGATTTCTTCTCTTCTTTCTCCGTGTCTTTCTTCGTGAGGCTTGTGATGCATAGTATGTATAAGACGTTTGATCGTCATAAGCGGCATAATTCCAACTGGAGTCAGTATAATAACTGTCCTCATAACATGAATCCCAGCTCGGTGCGGTGGAACTCTCATAGGCCTGTGGAGATCCAGTTTGGTCTCCTTGTAAGGAGGCAGACTTAGCTGTATCCTTACCTTTGCCTTTTGCCTTTGCGCCTTTGAAGGAGCTTCCTTTATCTCCTTTGTCCTTTCCTTTTCCTTTGCCTTTTCCACCTTTTCCTTTTTCCTTTCCTTTACCTTTACCGAAATAGCTGGAATCAGTTGGATCATGTTCTGCCTGGTTGGCTCTCCCTTTTCCGCGGTATGACCTAAAACGGCCACGTCCTTTTCGCTTGCCACCCTTTGCTCTTCCCGGTGATCCGGGACGCATTCTTGGTCTTCTTCCCTTTTTGAATCTCCTTGCAACGAAGGCGTCATGGTCGTCAACTGTCCAGAAGACAGCTTCTTCATCCTCGGCGGCAAGAAAGCCTTCCTCAAGGGTGTCTTCGTCTTGGAGCCAGAATCCATCGACTCCGTCGTATTCACCCTGATCGAGGATGAGGAAGTTTCGACCTCCGCGTTTGCGGCGTTGGTCTCTCCTTCCATGGCGGTCCTTCTTGTGAGAAGAGTGCCGAATGTTGGGATCCTGCAGACCAGTTCTGGTCGTTGAGAACTGATCGAACATGGTCTGCCGTACCACAGGGTACGTATAGGTCTCAATTCGGTGACCTTTGTTGGTCAATGCTGTTACCAACCTCTCACGTTGCATCTCATTTAGGTCGGACTGCACTAGGAAGAGAAGAGCTAGGAGATTATCATTCAGAGGAAACGCTCTTCGATGATTGTCAAGGCGTTCCTTGTTCCATGTTTCGAAGAAACGTGCGGCGTATGTGTCTCTCTCGGTTGCATCCTGTAGGCGCAAGAAGGTTTGATCTGCCTGCACAGCCTGCATGAAATCCGGATGGGCATCTTCCATAGCTATCTCTGGTAAGAGATCCATCCATGAGTTTCTCACGCGCTGTAGCACGATCTCAAACTTAGCAATCCAAGTCACAAAGTCTTGGTTGCCCTTCCATGCCTTAAATAGGCCGAGGAAACGCCACAGGAAAACGTACTGTTCTCCTTTCACGAAAAATGGACGCATCTTCTTCTTGAAGTAATCTACTCCTTCTGGGGCTGCAAGCCTTTCTCGGTTAAGTGATTCTTTTTGTACTGCGGCCAATCCGGAGAGCCTCGTCTTGAGAGACGGACCTCTTTTGGTGTCATCCACCGTTGTTATGTCGCACCAGTCGTCAATCAACTGTTCATACTCAAACCACGAAGTGGTGCCATCATAGGCAGGCGCGATCTTGGGCGTTATGCCTAATGATGCAAGCATGCGGTCAGATGTTGCAAATGCCTGTGCGACATAAGTGGCTGGACCTTGGGAGGTCTCTTCGTTCTCATATCCCCCGGAGGATTGGGAACTGCCGTCGGCTTCGCTATGCGAGCTCGACATTGTGCTGCCTCTTATCCGCTTGGTCAAGCGTTCGGCGAGGCCGACCGCTGTAGCGGACTTTGTGAGGCGGGCGGCCCTTTCCGTGCTCCGCTACCAGAAAACTGTGCCTATACACCCACAAGGAATACTCCTTGTTAGAGTGTAGACCAGTTATTCCTAAGGATCGAAAGGTCCAGCGCCCGGCACACCGACAGTAGTTTTTTTGTCTGTCTTACCGCAAGGAGAGCTTGTCTTGTCTCAATATGGTAAAACCACTTGAGCCAAAGGGCAGCGGAATATATATGTATGAGCATGCAGCCATTGCTGTAGGTACCTGTTAGAGCTACCCCTTTAGAGGTTTATGGTTTCACCCCCCACCTCCCCCCCCCTCCCCCTTTCTGGTGCCACAGAGATATCTTTCTTCCTTCCGTTTCTAGTGGGGTACCCCCCTGCGGTAGCGCTCGCGATTTTTTTTTTTTGCTTTTTTGTGTGACTGACAACAACTCTCTCTCCCGTCCTCTCTCTCTCTCTCTCTGGTACCCTCCAGGCCCGGCCTAGTAGGCGAAACACGTTGATGCAGGGCCCACAACACCTTCCTTCAGGCACTCGCAGAGCCTCTCCATCAGCGATGATCCTTCTGTACTTGGCCCAAGGCCGCTTGCGCAGCTCAGCGGCCTCTAGCAGAACATGATCGACCTGGTTATCCCCTTCACCCACAAGGGGACTGGGATCGGTGCTAGTGCAGCCACACAAGCAGCACCTGCACGGCTTGGAGTGCGCAAAGCTGACTGCAAGACCCAGCAGTCCCTTGAAGCTGGGCACGCTGGAGCTTGGTGCTGCCACAGACTTTTCCGTTTCCGACTCAGCGTCAGACTGCTCCAGCAGCGTCTCCAGCTGCTGGGCTTCTTCGGACGGGTGTTCTTCCCCTGCTTCCATTGGCACTAACCGAGCAATCACAGCGACTCAAAACAAATCTTGGGCCGATCCAGAACAATTCCAGAGAATGTGCGAACAAATTAACTATTGACCAAACTATTAACCAAACTTTTGAAACAATTATCAAAACAATTATCAAAACAATTGTCAATAGAAATCTCGGCCCAGATAAGCAGAGATCTCTGCTTATCTTTTTATTGTTTTATATAAACTTAAAGCAGCTAACAAAAAAGATAAGCAGAGAAACGAAAAAGATAAGCGGAGATTTTTATTAGCAATAGTTTGTGTAATAGTTTGAACAATTGTTTTAATAATAGTTTAATAATAACAATATTTGTTAAAAATAGTTTGGAATTATAATACCACAGAGATTTCCTCTTCAGATATTATTGCAATATTGTTTTAGCTGCACCTACCAGACTAGACTCTGAGCCACGGTCTCCTGGTCCTTGGGAAGCAACATCATACCAGCATGCAGCCTGCAGCAAGCACTTCAGCTCCACACAAGCAAAAAAACTTTTTTGCCTTCATGCCCCCACGCGCTTGTCAAGCTCCTCTTCGGGAAGGCCTGTGGCAAAGTGGTTCAACCTTGGGCCGCCTTTGGCAAGGTGCAAAGACCTGGCTTTACTGCCCCCCATGCTGGCTTCATCCAACCCGGCTACAAGCCAGCGCTTCAAGCGAAGCTTGCATTCCGCCTCAGTCAGGTTCTGCACAGGAAGCACCTTTCTGCACACCACGCCAGTCTTGTCGTCTGAGTTGTGATGCATGCCGCAGGTTGCGACCCAACCGTCTCCAAAAAACTTGGATGTGTGCCGCCCAATTGTAAAACAGCCCCAAGTTGTGGCGCGATGTTGGACCGTTCCTCTTTGGGTGGCAGGATCCCGGCTTGAAGCCACTGCGTTGCCTGCTGGCTCTGGGGCTGCAACCTCTTCGCAGCCGCTTCCAAGCCAAACCTCGGCTTCGTCAACTGCCAAGCTTGCTGCCGTGGCCGCCTTGGCCTTTGCCTTTTCAGCTCCAAAGTCTTCCGCGTGAGAAGACTCCGAATCCGAGAGAAATGGAATGATTCCCTGGAGCTTCTTCTCCTGTTGCAAAGAGTTTTGTGCTTGTGTCTTGGGTCTCTGGGCCGGGCCTTGGCCAGGCTTTTTTGCACTTGTGCGTTTAGGCTGCTCAGCCGGGTGTGCCAAAGCGAATGCAGCCAAAGCCGCGTTGGCTTCCATTTGTTCACGCGATCGCCTCGAATCCAGGTACTCATCTTCGTCAATTGCTGACTCACCAATAACATCAAAGCGGCTTAGCAACTGAACCCGCCCAAGCCTGGCAATCCGCATCTCCCAATCTTGCGCCTCTGTGGCCATTTTTGCCAAGAGCATGCTTTCGCTTAAAATGTCAAGCTGTCCCCTGAACCTGCCCAAAGGGCTAGCGTGCAAGCTGGCCAAAATGCCATCTGCCATCAGTTCTGGGGACTCTTCTCTATGGAGAACCAAAAGAGCCGCTTGATGTGGAGCCCGCAACGTGTGGAACATCACGGCCACATCGTGAATTCTTCGGGTGCTTGGCGAATGAAACGACACAACCAAAGGTTCAGACCCTGTGGCCTTGAGGCTTGGAGCCTGCTTCAGAATCACTTTCCAGAACAAGTCCAAAAGACGGCTCATGGTGGGCCTGCTTGCCTCAGGTAGGCAATGCTCACACGCATCGACCGGGCAGGGGGCAAGCAAAGGCCACTGCGGGTCTGGCTCACCAGACATGCTGTCAGCACCTTCAGGTTGCAGCACATTGTGTGCCTTCCGAAATGCAGTACCAACCTTGGTGGCCTCGTGGCACTTGTCTGCAATGAGATGCCTAGCCAAAGGAAAGCCGTGGCTCGAGGCAGCGTTCCAAGGCCCACCGGTCTGCTCGGGAACTTGGCTTGAAGCCGCGTCATCCACGGAATCCAAGTTCTGAGCCCGGGCCAAAGCGCCCCAATGCTTTTTTTGGTCTCTGGACAGCTTAGACCACTCCGTCTTCGTGGCTGCAGCCATCTCTGCTAGCGACAAAGCCTGCAAAGCTGGATTGCGAGCGATCAAATCTTGCTGAAATAAGTTCCAGCCATTGACAACTGTGTTGGCTGGCATCACCCATGCAGGTCGCCTGTTGTGCTTGTTCCTGCCTTTAACTTTCAGGGTGTTCAGGCGCCACAAAGAAACGCATTGCTCAAACTGGTGGTTGCAATGCTTGGCACACACACTGGATAGCTTTGGTTTGGGGCCTTTGCGAGGAGTGCTCCATTCACTCAAGCGTGCAAACATGCGCTCGATAAAGGTTGATGTTGGCACCACCCGGTTAAAAACCTCCTCCAAAAAATTCAAAACATCAACTTGGGCTAACCCCTCAGGATCGGCTGTCCTTTCCCTCAGTTTTCTGGAGAAACCATCCAGGCAGCAATGCGGAACATCAAACAGTTTTTTTGCGCAGCTTTCTTTGTTCGCTGCCGTTTCTGCTGGGTCTACCAAAACAGCCAGCTTCCATGGAAATTGTGACCATGGATACAACAGCTTGCGCCACAACTGTCCAATGACAACACAAAAGCTCCGCCTGGTGGTTCTCAACCTGGTCTGTGGCCATGACAAAACCGGGCCAAAGGCCAAAACAGCAGGGCCCCAGGAATCATCTTCCAAGTTTAGCAACAAGACACCCAAATTTTCCAAAGCTTTCTTGGCAGGGTTTTCGGCTGCTTTGCAAAAACAAACAGTCGTGAACGCATCAAGTGCATCCGCTGCCTGTGCCTCCAGGTCCTGTTTCCTGTGGGTGTGCCAGGTCGCATGCTTGAAAAGCGAATAGTGAATTCTCATCACAGGCGCACTGAGTACCATCCAAACACACGTGGACCATCTAGCCGTTTCATCCTGCAAGAAAAAACCTGCCTTGCAAAGGCGCAGCTTGGCAAGCTTTCTCCAAACCTTGGTCTCGTTGACAGGTGCACCCACTTGCTCGCCTTCGTCCTCTGAAGAAACCTGGTCTGCGACCATGCCAGCAGTCTGGAATGCTGCCTCAAAGGCTTTCGGCGCAAGCTGGCAAAAGTTTTGCAGCAAGGACACGTGACGCACGCAGGGAGCTACTTTGGTCCACTTGTTGAGAGCAGGAACTGCAATGGGTTTTAGCATGACCCGCTCTAAGAGCTGCATTGCTGTGTCAACCGCCTCTTCCCGGTCCTTGCAGCAATCAGGCGGACCGGCACAAACGTGGACTGGCGGTCCTGCGAGGCGAACAAATGCTTGGTAGTTGAAAAGGCAGAAAAGGCAGGAGCAAGAGTAAGGTAGGATCAATATAAGGGCTGGTGCGCAAAGCTTCTGGCTAGGGGCTGGGAGCTGCTTGGGTATCCAACATGTCACACTAGCCTCATACTATCTATCTATATATCTGCCTATCTACGACTCATTCATTTTCTATCCATCTATGTATCATCCAATCGTCTACATCCATCTAAATCATCCATATTCAATATCTATACCTATCTCTCGGCAAAGTCTGGGGACACGGCTTTCCAAGGTTGGCTTCAAGCTTGTCGGGATTGCATAGCGGAGCATGCTCAATGATCTGTGCATATGAACACGCAGACGTCGGCACATTTCCTGACTTTGCCTGATACAATCAGAGCTTGCTAGAATCTACCAAAACAGTAGCAACCATTACCACAACATCAGGAGTACATACTGCATACTAGATCTAAGAAATCGAAGGAGCCAACACATCATACCGGACTGGTGGCCTGCCGCAGCGGTTCTTTTGCGTTGCCCCACAGCCAAGGCGGTGCAACGAGGCCTAAGGCCCAAGGCCAACGGGCTAAAGTACAGGCCAAAGGCCGACGACGCAGAACAACTTACTGTGTATCCTGAATCAATTGAAACGATGCCAAAAGCCAAGGCAGGCGATGCATAAAACGATGTGGTTCTATTCTGCGTCGCGACCCGGCCAAAGGCTAGCCACAAAAAAGGTTTGCGTTGCGGCTAAGCAACTCTCGTCTCTCGTATTATGGGTTGCTAATCTCAGCTTGCCTGCAATCACACATCAAGTTTTGATGCTTTTTGCAATGATGACCATCATCAACAGAATGTCAACATGCCGCTAATATGCCACTAGACTATGACTCTGCAGCAGGCAAGTGAGACTGCAACCCGGCCACAGGCCGCAGCTTCAGCTGGAGCTTAGGGCTTAAGGCAGGCAACGATCACAGCCGATGAAAAACTGCGTCTCAAACTTCTCCAGTCAAGACTTTAGCTGCAATCTGGCCAAAGGCCGGCCCTAATAACTAGTAACTAATAAGCTCCAGATGGCACTGCAACCTGGCCAAAAGCCAAAGACCGCCGCTCAGACATAGCCCTGTCCCCGCTTGCGCGGGTTTTCCAAAAGTTCGCGTCCACCCCATGTTGTTTTGAGGTAGTTTGCGCATTCGATGTTGTTGCCAAGAGCCATGTCCACGACTCCTTGTCCTTTTTTTTCCACCTGGCGAGTTCAGGCAAGCCCCGACCATGTGGAAAGCCGCGGTCGATCTTTCGCCCCCGTACTCGGACGATCCGCCCAATTTGTGGTAGAGAGACCAGCAAATCTTCTTGATAAAGCTGAGCTGCCCCCTTGACGCCGCTATGTGCAGCGCGGTACTGCCACTTGCGGCACGGGTCCTCGGCTGAGCTTTGTCAAGTTGCGTGTGCAAAGACTAGTTACCCAAGCTTTAGGTTCCAGGTTTTCAAGGAGGAACGATTTTGGCATTCAGGGATTGAACAAGTAGTCTAATAAAATCTATAAACTACCGACTTGACTTATAAGCCGCCTCTTAGTTCCCTTGTGATTATTCAAGAAAGACATAGAACTCCTAACTCCTAAGTCGTTGTGTCAAGTGTGTGACAGTGTGTGTGTGTAGGTGTGTGTGTGTGTTCTTGGCCTGATATAAAAAAGCCTGTCGGAACTCTGGAAGAAAACCTGAATTCTAACATTCTAAACATGTAATACCAAAAAGCTGTCCCCATTGGCACCGGCATGTCTTCCAACATGTCATTGCCATTTTGGTCGCTTCACTGTACACTGCCACAAGGTCAGAAGTTTAGAGACTCGCTACGAAGCTCATCGTGAATCGTGAGAACTGACTACAGACGCCTCAGGACCGGATCTCAGCTGCCCCCTTGCCTTAATGTGCGATGACCTGGCATTCGACACTGACAATGCTAGCCTCTTCTCCATCTGTGCGGCCGGCCATGTCATAGAAACACATCACATCAGAGTCAGCCTGTAGCAAGCCAGGCAGGCCATGCTGGAGAGGCAATCCAGCATGGCCTGCCGGCTTGCTACAGGCTGGCCACTGGGCTTCAGTCCATAGGTTCTCCAGGATCGAAATTTCGGTTCCCGAGGCCAGGGGTTTCCGCATAATAGCCGCCACCATGGACCACAGCTCATAGAGTAGCTTGCGGGTGGAGACAAAGCCATGACGGTTGACCCTATTCTAAGAGTCTTAGAATAGGGTCAACCGTCATGGCTCTGCAGACGACGTGGGCAACGGGGCCAAAGGCCATGTTGGCATAGCTGCCGGTGCTTGCCCAACCTTCTCAGACCGGCATCAATTCCAACCAGGTGTTTCCAATGGAAACGACACCTGGTTGGATTGACGCCTGTCTGAGATGTCTTGCCAAACCCGGCCCAAGGCCCAACCAAGCCACTTCTCAGCCTTCTGAACTCTGACGAGAGTTCTCTGCTTTGGCAACATTAGTCTAATGTCATCAGACCACGCCATTGCCAGGAGCATTGCAGCACAGCACAGTGGTCACCATAACAGCGTAGGCACCTTGAGCCTGCAAAGAATTTAGAAGCCGAAATCTGAAGGCTCTTTCAAACCCTCCCTTTGTTTCCTGTTTCCTCAGCAGGAAGCTACTGAACATTGAAGACTGCAAGAAGCTCAAACTTTAAACAGGCCAAAGCTCTGAATGCCAGTAGCGCTCATGTGCTGGAGCAGCGTGCAAAGCATGCTGTACGCGTATTCAATGCCACCCAATTGTCCAGGAGGACTGTCCACGAGCACCATGAGAGGCGTCCAATTGGGCGGCATACCGGATGGAAGTGTTGCCACATCCGCCAATGAAGGGGCTTTCGACCTGGGTTGTATCAAAAGGACCGGAAACCACAAGCATAAAAAGGTTGCCGACATTCTACAAACTAAAACTAGAACTGCGAGGAAAAAATCTCCCAAAGTGCTGTCTAACGGCAACACCCACTCCAAACCTGGCTTTAAGCCTGTGCGCACCAAATGATGAGCAAGGCTCATGCCTTGGTGATCGCGCAGGGTAGCCAGCTCTGAGACCGGCAGCTCGTTGCACAGGAGGTGCCTCAGCCTCGAAAAGTCACGGTTGTACATGACCTCGAAAACTTCCTTCTTGCGCTGGTCTGCCTCAGCCTGGTTCGTGACCTTTGTGAGTCGCGTCAGTAGCGTCTGTTGCTGGACCTTTTGTGTCTCCAACAACTCAAACAGCCTGGCTAACGTCTCAGCTGACTCCGGATCCTGGCCCTCGTCCTTCTCGCCAGCCTTCTGTAGTCGGTTGACAGCCTGAACCAGATTTTCGACGGCAGCGGCGGCTGTCATGTTGGGGTCGACGAACACCTGGCCAGAGGCCGCTGCCATGGACTTATCATCCGCAGCTGGCTCGGGCTTGGTCTCTTCCTCGCCTTCAGAAGGCACCGGGCCTCAGATTGCTGTGTAGGAAAAGAAGCAAAAAGCAAATGGCAAAAGGGCCAACCAAGCAAGTCGCATAACCCCCACTTAGTACTAAGTACTAGGAAATTAAGGTCAGTTTTTAAAAACTCAAAAAAAAAAACATCATGACGGGCAGCTTGTAGGTGGGTGCTCTTCCTCCATAGCCTCAGCTTCTCCTTTGCCGGCTTGGTCTGACTCTTGCTGCTCCATATCCGTATCGCCACCATAGTCAGCCGCCTCCTCCTCGATCTTCACATTCTGCTCCTCCACCGGCTCGTCCTCAACCTCGACCTCAACTTCGACTTCCTCGTCAAGCTCGTCCGGGCTGGCGGTGAAAGCCATGAGCTGACGATTCAAGTCTCCAAGGTCTTTCACTACCCCTTGCAGCCGAACGAAGTCTTCGGAGGTCCACCTTGGCGAGGCAACTGGGCTTTCCGGGTTGCGATCCTGCCACATCTTCGTACTCGCAGACTGTTGGCTTTTGTCCACCATGTAATACTCGTCGTCCTCTGCCTCGGACGACACTGGCAAAGAGGCTGGCAGAGCACCGGCGTCCGGATCTTCAGTGCCATCAGATGCCGAAGACTGGGGTCGGGAACCTGGCGCAACGCCACTGGCCGAAGCAGCTCCTGGGAGTGTTGCACGCTTGGGAGCATCGGACTCAAAGTCTGTGAGGCCTTTGCCGCCAACCATGCTCACAATATCGTAGGAGTCGTCAGTGGTGAAGCCAAATTCCGTCCCCGTCGCACCCGAATCGCTGAACCTCCATGCCTTAACCCGCCCACCTGCCGGCATGGCCTTCGTTTTGATGGCGGCGGGAGCTCTGGCTTTTGGCCTGGTGGCCTCAATCTGCTGTGAGCGTGCTTCCAACAGATCTCGGACTTCTTTAACCTGGCCTGTGGCCCTGACCATCGAAACTGGCAGAGACGGGAGGCTCGGCCGGATGTGGTTGCGAGTCTCGAAACCCAGCTCCAAAGCCATTTTCCTCAACGTCAAAGGTGTCATGAGATCCTCGGTGGAGCACAGGGCACAGACTCACTGAACACGCAACATTGATACATTATATCATTATAGTGAACACTCAAGCCCAACCTAAAAGTCTAAAATTGAAGCGAAGAAACGTTCAGCATGTTGCTTGATGCCACGCCTCTGCCGTTGCCGACCATGGCGCCCGTGACAGCAACCTGGTCAGAGACCTCCGCCAGAAAGTCCATCGGGCGTATTGTGTTGATACGTCCGCCTCTGCACGGTGCTCGGCTTTGAAGGTCCACGATGTTCCGAAGCTGTGTCACATGGTGACTGGCCGTATCGAAGGGAATGCCACAGATGATCATCAAGAGCAACACGGTCCTTGGCTCAAATGCCACAGCTCTGTGTCTCTAACCATACCATAACATACCTACACCTGCACTGCCTACTAAACACACGCTGCACTCGTCTGTCCTAAACTGAACTGACCCAGAAGTCTTATTGCGAAGCGATGATAAAGCCATGAATCCAGAAAGCCGCAAAACCCCCATTATGAACCACTACACCATTCATCACCTCGGCCAAGTGTCAAGGTCGCAGACCTGTGCGCTCCGTTGTGACATAAAATCACCACGGAGAAGCCCTTCAAAAGCAGCTCGATCACTGAGTGAAGGCGGTCAATAACCTGGCTCAAAGCCACGTCTTTATGGACAACGCCAGTCCCGTCCACAAACGGGAGGATTCTCACTGCTGCTTGGTCTTGCAAATGATTCGTGGCAGTTCTGTTTGCTGGAAACACCACCGCGACATGGTTCTGCGTCAGGCATGCAACATCCGCGAAGTGGCCTCCAAGCCACAACTTCCCGCCTTTGCCGTTCTGGAGGTCGAGGATGAGGTGCATCGGATGCCTGCACATAGTTCTACGCTTGGTTCTTCAACGCTGAAATCATTGAATCATCTCACTAACTAAGTAGAGTAACTATCTAACCATCCGATCCCATCAAACACGTAAGTCCGTAACTCAGGAAAGGTGCCGCTTGTTGTACGCATCCCGGGCATACCGGACAGCGTCAACCCCACCATAGGTGTCGCAGCACAGCACTGATTGCAGCTTCTCCACAGCTCCATACACATCCTGAAGCTTCATGTCTTTACCTGGCCAAAGGCCTGACAATGCCTGTCTCCGAGCATCTGCTGGCTCGAAACAAGCTGAAAGGCCTTCGCGGTTCACAAAGCCGTGCAACAAAACATCCTGCATGTTCATGATTGTGTGGGTAGACGACATGGCTCTTCACGGTCTTCGGATTCACTACCACAAGCGAGTCACAAGTGGACCACAGGTCACTAGTCCACGAGCTTGATAGGCACCAGGCCCACACTGCGGTGATAGCAAACCACTGCTGACTTGGCGATCGCTGACACTTGCAAGAAAAGACATGCAACATGCAGTGACACGCGCAACAAACAACTGACACCCACACAATGCCCAATTCTGAACGTCACTGAACGCTGAATCTGAATGCAGGTGTCGGTCCTGTCCAAGGGCCTCGGAAGAAGTCTGTGAACTTCTTGATGTCGGCCGAAGTACCCGGACGAAGACCAGAACTGTCGTCAATGTTGTCGGCAAGACCTTCCAGCACCAGTTCCAAGAACAATTGGGCTTGTTTTCTTGCTGCTGCCCACTCTGCCTGCACGCCTGGGGGCTCTGCGGGCAGGATTTTCAAATCATCCTGCAACTGGGTTCTGATTGCCTGCTTCCAATCCTTGAAGAGTTTGCCTTTCTGGCTGCACTTGGACAAGCAATAGCAACCTGGCAAAATGCCGAGTAATTTTGTCAAACGTTCTATCACATTTCCATTTCGGTGTTGTGCACACAGCATTGGCAGCAAATACACTTTTTCAGGCAGCACGGCATGCACGTGCTTTAAAAGCCTGATGTTGGCAGATGCTTGATCACAAGTGATGATGATACAGCAATAATCAGCCTGCAATGACATGCTGTTTGCTGCGAGACTGCCCTCACCCTGGCAAAGAGCCTCGTACATGCAAGACGCCGTCTTCCTGGGCAAGGCTTGTGGGAGTCGCACAAAATCGAACTCCTGAACAGAATCAGAATCACCATTGCCAATGCTCAGCTGCGAGTGCGATGCTAGAATTGACCAGGCCCCAGGCCCTTCGCCATCCAGCGTCAACTCTAACTCTGTTTCGTCAAACATAAGGTTCATTATCCAGAACTTGGGGGCTGATGCGAGAAGGGCCGAACGCACTGCTGCTGTTTTCTGGTATTGCAAACCTTCGGCTTGCTTTTGCAAGATGATGTCGGCAACCAACATCCGTGCATTCAGCACGTGGCTGCCACTCGCACCGTCAATCTCCTGTGCAACCTGGCGTAACGCCGCAGACGGACTTGCAAAAGCAGCCCTCAACAGCGCCTCTGGCGTCCAAACCTTCCAACCCGCACGACCAGAAACTTTTGCACGTTTGTCTGCTGAATGCATGGGAAACAAGTGATCCCTGGTGCGATTGCGGCCAGAAGAGTTGGCAGCCACGACCTGAAGCTTATTTTTAGCCTCCCGGTCTTTCTGCACCCCCAGCCCCCTACGGCTTGAGCGACTTCGCGCTAAATTCACCGCACGTGCATGACCGGCCCGCCCACCGGCCCGCCCCCGGTTGCGTCCTTGCCGAACACCATCACCGCCAGCACCCTCACCCGGTGAATCACCGTCTACTTCTTGATTCGGGGCGGCATGCTGTTCCACAATGGCGGCAAGATCTGCAACGCCCAGCATGCTTTGATGCCTACGTGTCCTCAGGACCTTGGTGCTACGTGTCTTAAGGAGTGTCATGAGGACCTTGCTGCTACGTGTTCTAAGTGGTGCTACGTGTCTTAAGGACCTTGTGTGAAGGTGTGTGCGTGCTTGTGTTGGTGGGTAGTAACCCTAAACAGTGCTACGTGTCCTAAGGACTTTGTGTGAAGGTGTGGCTGTGTGCGTGCTTGTGTTGGTGGGTGGTAGCCGTGGTAGCTCAGACGAACTGGGCTGTTTGAGCCCAACGTGCTGGAACAGTGTTGGACCATGGCAAGTATGCATGCAGTGTGATGTTGTGCCATGTGGTGTTTGTCAGTGTTTGTCAACAGGAAAAAACAAGTCAAGAGAACAAGGTGTTTTCTGTAGTAGTTGAAACAGCTTTGCAACTATTCCAAACAAATGTTAAAATATTATTTCTAAAATGTTTCCATGTTCGAAGCATTTCCTAAACAATTGTTGAAAATATCGCAAACTTTCAAAACAATTGCCGAAACAATTGCCAAAACAATTGCAACAATTAAAACAATTGCCAAAACAATTGCCAAAACAATTGCAACAATTAAAACAATTGCCAAAACAATTGCCAAAACAATTGCAACAATTACAACTATTGCCAAAACTATTGTGCTAACTATGGCCCAGGTTGTCTGTGGGTGTTCCCGAGAGCATTCTTGAAAACATTCAAGGGTTGGTGTGTGGTGTGTGTGTGTGTGTGTGCAAGTGTGTGCAAGTGTGTGCAAGTGTGTGCAAGTGTGTGCAAGTGTGTGCAAGTGTGTGCAAGTGTGTGCAAGTGTGTGCAAGTGTGTGCAAGTGTGTGCAAGTGTGTGTGTGTTTGTGTGTGTGTGTGTGTGTGTGTGTGTGTGTGTGTGTGTGTGTGTGTGTGTGTGTGTGTGTGTGTGTGTGTGTGTGTGTGTGTGTGTGTGTGTGTGTGTGTGTGTGTGTGTGTGTGTGTGTGTGTGGTGTGTGTGTGTGTGTGTGTGTGTGTGTGTGTGTGTGTGTGTGTGTGTGTGTGTGTGTGTGTGTGTGTGTGTGTGTGTGTGTGTGTGTGTGTGGTGTGTGTGTGTGTGTGTGTGGTTGTGTGTGTGTGGTTGTGTGTGTATGTGTGTGTGTGTGTGTGTGTGTGTGTGTGTGTGTGTGTGTGTGTGTGTGTGTGTGTGTGTGTGTGTGTGTGTGTGTGTGTGTGTGGTGTGTGTGTGTGTTGTGTGTGTGGTGTGTGGTGTGGTGTGTGTGTGTGGTGTGTGTGTGTGTGTGTGTGTGTGTGTTGTGTGGTGTGTGGTGTGGTGTGTGTGTGGTGTGTGTGTGTGTGTGTGTGTGTGTGTGTGTGTGTGTGTGTGTGTGTGTGTGTGTGTGTGTGTGTGTGTGTTGGTGTGTGTGTGGGTGTGTGTGTGTGTGGTGTGTGTGTGTGTGTTGGTGTGTGTGTTGGTGTGTGTGGTGTGGTGTGTGGTGTGTGTGTGTGTGGTGGTGTGTGTGTGTGGTGTGTGTGTGTGTGTGTGTGTGTGTGCTGGTGTGTGGGTTGGTGTGTGGTGTGTGTGTGTGTGTGTGTTGGTGTGTGTGTGTGTGTGTGAGTGAGTGAAACTCCCTAGCACATGGGAGCAGAGGGTCACTCCTTCTGTTGACATCAGGATAAGTCTATTGCCCTTGCTGCTTGACTTGCTGGCTAACACTAGGCTCGTCCGTCGCGGTGGACCACGCCGGCTTGTACGTCACGGTTGACCACTTGACAAAAGTATAGGTCCGTCGCGTTGTGCGAGGCCACCGCCTGATACATTTGTCCATGGTATGGAACCGGGACGACCACCGGGTGCATTTCCCACTACCGGTTGAGTTTGTCCAAGACCCACGAAGTGGGTGGAGTTACATTCTCCACTGTCCGGCGGGCACTCTCTACTCTCCGACGAGCAGCTCCGACGATCTGCTTGAAAGCAAGCCTTATGGACTAAGTAACAAAAAACAGTGTCAATCAACTGTGCGAGTGTCTTAAGGATTCCACTTCTCTCTGTCCGATTGCATAACCGGTACAAGCTTCCTTTATCAACTCAGGGCAGAACTCCAGCATTCGGTCCTCCTGAACGTGCTCGGCGAGTATCTGGATGCTGCCCTCCGGGTCTGGTGTCCTGCGATAAACACTGGTTTCTTAAAGTACATTGCCATAATTATGTTGTAATGAAACCCAACGGAGCAGGAAATTATATCCTGATCTCGGGTACACGGTCTCGTTTGTACGTGTGGAACTCGGTCGACGAGATAAAAACCCAGAGCCTTAGCATTACTACCATCTCATTCTATGACATCATTCTGATCTTGAAAAGAGAAAGCAGTGGAACGCACTATGTGTCAGCAACTTAGCTGCATGCCGTCGGCCCCATATGTCCATCGTGGGGTACGAGTCCTGCGAGGAGTTATAGTGAACGTTGAAGCAGGCGTCCACCCATTCGTGGCGCCACTCCTCCGAGCGAAAATTCTCGCACATCCGGCGAAAATAGGCCTGTGCGAGAATCAGGTCCGACAAGTACACTTCGAGTTCCTCTGGCCCACTAATACGAAGAGGAATCCAGTCCAGCATGTTGCTCGGAAGCTGTGTTATGTAGTCCGTGTTACGATGAATGAGCTCATCGTGTGTCCGTGGTTCAAAACCCTGCGCGGAAGCCAGGTAGTAGTCCATCGCGATGAAGTCGTACTGGACCCGGTCCTCTGGGTTGTCTGCACGGCGAAGGAACGACGGGATTGTACGGCGAGGAGCCCCAGAGGACATGTCCGAAGGAAAGCGAGTGGGAACTGCGAGTAGAAGTTGACAGGAAGATCTAGGCTCGAGCTGCAGCTTCGGGTTCGGACACAATCAGAGACAGGTGAGTGCGACAACGATCAAGCAATGCATCGTCTGGTGCTTTGCAGCGACTGCATACTTGCTTAGCAATGCTATTTCCGCTCCTTGGAACGCACATACCCACGACATGTGCACTGGGCAACCTGCTGTACTGCTGCTGCTTGGACATGTGAATGAAGTCCAGTCGAGTGACCTGTGTTTGGCAGTCATGAAGATTTGCATGGGCAGCTATCGTTAACTAGTCCAATAATACTTACAGGACCTCTTTCCATGTTGGGGACAACAAGCTGTGCAGATTCACAGGTCTCAGGGGCAGGCCTTGCCTAGTAAGCCTGGAAAGATCAGTTTGAGGAGAGTGGTGTCACGAAGCTCTTGGGTCAGGTCTTTGTTTTTGTCCGGCAAGCCAGAATGTGCGTAAAGCTGCAATGCTCCGGCCATAACGACATATTGACAGCTCTGTCGAAGCTTCACAGTTTGATGTCTTCACTATGCAGAAACTTCAATTCCCGAGGCTTTGAATCAGGTGTTTCCACATTGACTGACTGCTTGCAACGTACTACTAACTGCTATGACCTAAGACCCGCAGGACTCAGGTTTCTCCGGATTCATATATTCGAGACACCATGCATGGTATAATACATGTCTAAAACATACTATCAGATGCGGGGGGTTAGAACTCCAAAATCTGAGTTTTAAGTTGAATATGGAAAACTCAAAAAAAGTACTTCCATCCCCGCCCTACGCGCATCCCTGCCTAAGTTCCCCTCTGAGTAGTATGTGCTGGCTACCATCGCTGTTATCACACCAGTAAATATGTGGTTTTTACCGTCGCTGCTCTCGCACAATATGCTTTACTTTAAACTGTGCGTGCTAAACCCTAAAATTAATATGTGCTGGTTGTCGTCGCTGCTATCACACAATATACTCTATTATAAGCTGTGGCGTGAATGGGATCGAAGACGGCTTTTTTGATCTGAGGGAATGACTAGCTCGGCGAACTCGCGCAGCCAAGCAGTTGCTTCGGCTGAGCTCATGAGCCAACTGTTCGAGCCCTTTCTGCTGTGATTCCAAGAAAGCAGCTCCGCCTCAATACCATGTAATGCCCTTAGTCGCTCAAATCGTCCGACCCAGCATCCGAAATCGGGCCAACGGCCCAAACCTACGAACGGGAGAGGGCGCCTCTTGGCCTTTTTGGTGGTCGCAGTCTTGTGCTCCGATGTGTACATCATCCAAACGACCACTCCCTCACACGAGTCGATCTCTAGTCCATGTGCGGCACGAAAACCTCTCCATCGCCCTACTCCGAAGACACATGCACGTAGCTGACCTGTAATGAGCGAAATGTACTCCTCCTGTTCGTCGTCAGACAGTAGCTCTAGCAACTTGAGAATGACTGTCACGGGTATGGTGGGAGCTTGCATTCTGATCTTCTTCTGGACAAACATGGAGCGCGCATCCCCTCGAACTCTTGGGGAGTCCAGCTCGGACAAGGTTATCTTCAGAAAGCCAAACACGCCGTGCGAGAATTTAAGGGCTTCGAGCAATGATGATGCGGCGCTGGTGCATTGATCTTCCCTCAGCATTTGTAAGTGCTGCTAAAGCTCGTCCTCCCTCGCGCTGAAAGGCGAAGCTAGCGGTCGGTCTGCCAGGAAAGCCGCATAGCGCCAGAGAGCGCCTGATCTCTTTCATAGTGTTCCTGTAGACTTCGGGGCCAGAATGTCGGAGAGGACCTGCAATGCCCTTTGTTCATCACTGCACCTCCCGGCTCAGTCGGTTATCTGCCTCCCCGCTCGAGTGGCTAACGGATCTATGAGAGTCAAAAATTTGAAGCGTTGTGTGGTCCGGACCCTGGGCCGGCCTGAGAGTACTTGCGACAGGCTTGTAAGCACGAAGGCCACCCCCAAAGATGCTGACCCAAACGCCCTTCTCCCAGGGCATCACAAACTTCACTGGGACGGTCCGTTCTATGGCAGCGCGAACTTCCACGGGTGTACTCGACGAAGCTACCTGCACGGGGCTTTTGCGCTTGCTGGCCCGGACTTGGCTGACAACTGGCTGATCATTGACAACCGGCGAAACACAGCCTGCCTGCTCGGAGTCGACTGCCACATCAACCCACGACCCAAGTGATGTGTCTTCTTGTTCGCGTTCTACCGATTCATCGAAGACCCCTTCCTCCTGCAGAAACAGGCTGGGTGTGGAAGCCTCGTCGTCTGTTCGAGCTGTGTCGTCGTCGCCCCGATTCGGTGTCCACCCTTTCCGGAAGCCCCATTTAGTCCCGAAAGTCGAGGTTCAAGGCGATCCCTCCCAGGGTGGGGGGAAAGCAAACAATGGGCCGCCCCGGTTTGGGGACGAAAGCAAACACACCTAGGATATGCAACATGTCAAAGCGGGAGCTGCATTCACGAAACACCGCCGCAGGCCTACCGAACGTTGCGCGTCCTCCCCTGCCCCGATGACGTAGATGTGGACGGAGAGTGTCCTGACGGGGTGACAATGAACTCGAAACCCAAACCACAACCTGGCCTCAACCAGAATTTGACGTAGGCGACGGTCAGAATTCCGCCAACCCTTGAACGGGCACTTGCCCCAGGTGGCAAGTTTCTCAACACACTAAGCCACTAAGCTGGCCCTTTGAGTTGTAAGCCGGCGCTAGCAAGTCGGATCCCAGAAAACCGCGAGCACAAGGGCCCGCCTCAATCCGACCTGGCATCGTTGGCAATGCATGATCCGAGCAGCGAGCGTACTGCGCCTGGCCGGCCTGTTTTGACCCGGAATCAGCTTGCCTGACCAGGCGAAACTTCAAAAGCAAAACACCGGAGACGGCACTCCGGGAAAGCCTCGGGGTCCAGGCCACCTGAATACTGACCTGAGCACCGGAGGCCACTTGTCGTCATCCTTACCATCGAGGGCCTGCCTGAAGGACCGACTCGCGGGTAAATGCGACCTGGCTCCAGAGTGCCCGATTCGTCCGTCTAAATGCTGCGAACACCAGTGGCCGCGCAAAGCCCCGAGGACCTGCCAGCAATTGGGAAACGCCAGTGATCTGTGACAGTCTTGTTTCTTCTCATTGGGCTGGCCTTTCCGTGCCCTTCAATGACTGCCAGGCTCGCTGTATTTGCCCCCCGACGAATGCGAGACTGAGCCCAACCTCCGGAAGAACACGGGAGGGATCCCGGCCCTCCCCGCTGAACCAGACATCCCAGCTGAGCCGACGGCACTACTGACTGCAAACTGCTGCGCGAAACGAAGCAGCAAAAACACTGGCAAAACGGTTCAGAAAACACTGCAAAGGCACAAGGCTGCAGCAGTACATGGCTGAGAGTGCAAGCGATTCAGTCGGAAGAAACCTTTCCATTCCATCACGAGCAGCGGATCGTGAACCGGTTCAAAAATGCTCTCAGTAGAAGGGCTTCCTGAATTCGGCACCAGCCTGCGCAGAGAGACATGATCGAGCACGTAGGGTGGGCAGTCCTTCGCAGCGACGTAATTGTGTCGGTTACGAGGCGCCGCTTCTTGCACTCCAGGGCCTCGGCTGAACCACACGCACTGCCACGCGCAAGCGCAGACCACATTCAACTTTCCAGGAGAACCTGAGGCCTGCACAGCCTTCAAATCTTGCTCGTGTCCAACCCACTTCTCAAAAGGCATGTTGGACTTCGCCAAGAGCAAATAGGCGAGCTCATCTAGCATGCAGTGGGGGCCAGCCCTGCAGCTGCTGAAGCCGAGACTGCATGTAGTTACATAAGTTCAAAAGACGCGGAAAACTTAGATTGGCCTCGGCCGCGGAGCATCCAAGATGCGCAGGACGTGGTCCGCTGCGGCCGCCCCGAGAGTGATGGTCTGGCCACGGAACCAAACCATGCCGAATGTGGTGCCCTTGCAGAGTTCTTCCTTGGAAGACACTGGTCAAGTGCTACTCGGCTACTAAAAGGACATGGCAACAGACATGATTTGTGCAACCTGGCAGCAAGCACCTGTTCGGCCTGCTGTTGATTGGTGATGATGCCGCCGACGTTGAAGCCGAAAAACATCTGCTCAGCCTTAACTGTATGCTGCTGCCAGCACTTTTTGTTTGAAGCTTAGGCATGCGCACGAAAATTTCAAGCTTAGCGTGGCACGGCTTGCACGGCGGCGACCTGCACCTTCTCGGACACACGCAAGGCCTTGAGGAAGTACTCCGCGTTGTCGATGAAGTCCTCGCATCTGTAGCACTTGTGGGCATCCATCACCTGGACTCCCCAACACCAAGGGCATTGGCTAAAGTCCTGCCGCACAAATAGTATCGCATGTTGTTTCTAAAACATTTTACACCCAGCCACGGCATGAGCTAGGACCGTGAAGACCAAGGCCGCTTCGAAGTGCTGGTCCTTCTTGGTCTGTAAGGCAATTGCCGTTGCGCGGCCGCTCATGTTTGCCTGCTATGTTCCAGGGTCTTAGCACCCAACGGCGAAAGAAAGCCACAAAAACACATTTCAGGGATATCAGTGCCGAAGTCATATACAACCCGGTGACAAGCCCAAACAAGAAGTACAATTCGCTGCCAAGCGGCGACAATGCCCTTGACGCTCTTTGTGACCTGTCGCGAGCAGAACTCCACGAAACTGGCACCTTATGCGGCTGGCGCTTTGGTTAGCCAACTCAGAGCGCAGCAGTCACGCACCAGCAACAAGACACAAGTCCACGAACTGTAGGCTAGCGCCAGCAAACACGCACAAGGAAGATGCCTACATACTGGACGGTCCACGACTGCCCTTGTGCTCTGAAGTGCCCGCTACACTCGACACATGAGTTACGGCAGAGTTACCGTCCAAATCAGACAAGAGGCAACGGTCTGCGCCTGCACAAGTCGGCCACTCGGTCTCATAAGGATTGAGGCCGGTCAATGCTGTAACTGAGAGTTCCTGCATGCGCTGGAACTCACTACAAACGAAGCTCAAATTCACACAGCTCACGAATGGGTCCTCCCAGTTGTAAGCATCAACGTACGGCTGCGTGAGCTCCAAGAACGCAACGAGATCCGCTTGCTTCGCGACTTCGTTGTCATCACCGTCAATATCACCTCAGACAAGACTTATGCACTACACTGCCTCTGCCTGAACAATCAATGGTGGCACCGTTGATCAGTTGATTTAAACCAGACGAGCCACCGCCAGCCATTGCTGTGTTCAGCAAGCCCTCACGGCTGAGGAGAATGGAGTTCCGCGGCAAAGGACCATAGCCGCTGGGCGGCTCCACGCCCTCAAGACCAGGGACGAAGCAAACACGAACACATGAGCCAACAATTCTAATCCCTTGTTGCCAACCAGCACCAAGATTCAACATAACTGTTCCAGGACGCAAGCAACGCAGGGATTCAACCACAGCGTTTTATTACTAGTTGCACACCCTTCCAGCGCAGCAATTTCACACACTCTTTGTTCAAGTCCTACTCACGATTCCCCCATGGTACGTGTCTACTATCTGATATCTACATCTGCATCCAACCAGTGCTTGGCTGGATCGTCCCACCTTCTGGCCTTCTGGCACAGTGTTCCATTTTAAACTTTACATATGAAGCCAAAGACGGGGTTTAAGTGCGTTAATATAGGTAGCCAAAAAAGGCTGTAAGTAAACTGACCTGTAAAACATCGAAGCAAGAGACGGTGTTTAAGTAAATTGACATGTGAAGCCAGGGGTTTGAGTAAATTGACATACATAGCCCCAAGCGGGGTTTAAGTAAATCGATATATTTCGCCCCAAACGGAGTTTAAGTAAATTGACATGCATAGGGCCAGACGGGGTTTTAAGTAGAGTCACATACATAGGCGCAAACACCGTTATAGTAAATTATTGCGCACAGGCCCAAACGGGGTTTAAGACATACACAGTCCCAAACCGGATTCAAGTAGACTGGCATATATAGGCCCAGACGTACATGGCTCCAAGCGAAGTTTATATAGATTGACATACATAGCCTCAGGCGGGGTGTAATTGAAAGGACATATATAACCGCAAGCGGGGTTTTAGTAAATTCACAAGTATAGCCCCAAGTGGGGTTTAAACAAATTGACATATAAAGCCCGAAAGAATTTAAGTAAGTTCAGTTGCATAAGCCCAAGTTTTAAGTTTCATCACCAATTGCTGCGCTGGCGCACCTCGGCTGCGCCGCTAAAAGCCGTTCAAAACAAGGCGCAGCCTCTAAAATTTAGGGTTTAGAGGTTTAGGGTTTAGGGTTTACAGTTTAGGCTTTAGGGTTTAGGGCAGGGGAATGGCAATGCTAGCTCAAGCGCATGGCCGGGAGTCTCGGAACGGGATGTTGGTTTTGGCAAGCACTCAGAGTGCTGCAGGCCGTGTCGGGGGCTGGAAGTCATGGGAGGTCAAATTACATCAACCCTGAAACCAACTCCGGACACATGGCTTCCGGCACACTGACATATCTGCCGACCTACCACTCTCACACGGACACAGTACAGGAGATACTGTAATGTCCGACCAAAACAGGGGCTGTAACACTCGAAAAGGTTTCGCATTGCACTACACCGGTATAATTAATCTGGCTAATCACTCCGACCCCTGAATTACTGCGCGGTGCTGGAAAGGCCTCCGCAGCAGACGCGCAGCTGAGCGCCCCGTGACCGAGAGCCACGAGCAGGGACGGAAGAAAGCGGATCACCTCTCCAGGCTTTAGGGTTTAGGATGATTTCTGCTGAAAAAGATCTAGTCTCTGAAGACGGCGATTGTGGCCATGATGATAATGGTGCTGACGGCTATGCAAATGGTTGGCGGCAGACCAAAAAAGAATTCTCCGTGAAACCCCTCCAAAACCTTCTCGTGATTAGCTTGCTGAGTGAGGATTTTGAGGGGGCTTTGAACGGTGCAGGTCATGCACAACCGACACGTCACAAACGAAATGTCACGGAAGGGCATGCAAGGGATTGCGGTTTCTGGCTCATTGCTCGAGGCTTTCGAACGGACAGAAACCCCACGGCCTTTCTGCACCTACTAAGCTGCCTTGCCCACGGTGCCGTCAAGGCGAATCATCCACTCAAACCCCACCTGAACTACCCGAAACCCTCATAAGGAAACCCGAAACCCCAAAGTCTGAAACCCGAAACCCCGAAGTCAAACCCTTCAACCTATTTGGGAGCTGCCGAAATTAGGGGTACCTTATTTTTGGCTCCTTGTAATAAGGATCCTACTATTTAGGGTACTAAAGTAGGGTCCCCTATTTTCGGAAACTCCCACTTCGATCAAATATGCTCGACCCTAGTCTCTAGAAGTAAAATCCCGCTGAGCGGTCACGAACTAGTTTCGGACCGGCTCCCTTGATAAGGACCCCTAGGGATATACCCTTAATATAGCTAGTCTATACCCATGATAGAGCCCATTGTAGGGTAGACAGCCCGCAATGAAAACCAGTGCTCAAAGACTGTCGACCATGGGGCATCCCAGAGACTCCTAGGATCCCTTGCTTAAGGAGTGTACCCCCTTAAATTATAGTAGGATCCCTGTATATGAATTAAGGTATGTTCCTTTTTAAACCCTAAACCCTATAGATCCCTTTAAGGATCCCTTTAAAGGAACCCTAAGGTATGTTCCTTAATTAAGGGATCCTAGGAGTCTCTGGGATCTTGAGAAAGTGGGGGAGCTGGGAGAAGGAGGGCAGGGGGGCTTGACGAATCAAACAACACTCGAAATGCTTAAGACTAGATGGTTAGTTGTCAAAATTAAGGTCCTTTTTAGAGGCCCAACAACGGACCATAATTTTGACAACCACCCAGATGTAGCCCCAACTTTTAGGGACAAACAAGCTTGCCTTCCCTGAATCTAGACCAGCTTTTCTTTCATGGAACTACTCCAAAAAAGAAATCGTCAGCCTACTTTTGGCACCAGCTTCGGGCTACCAAAGCGAGTCCGAAGCATTCCGGTGCCTTGGCGAGTTCACCCTAAACCCAGTCGTGAAACCCTAAACCCCACTCACGTCTTCGGCACTCCTGGACCCTAAACTCCATGACCCCTCTGCATCTCAAGCCCTATAACCTTTAAACCCCGAGCCCGAAGATGGCCTAAACCCTACCACACCCTACTGATTTGGGAGTTTCCGAAAATTAGGGGTACCTTATTTTGGGGTCCTTATAATAGGGATCCTACTATTTAGGGTACTATATTAGGGTCCCCTATAATGGGAAACTCCCATTTCTGACTGAACCCTAAAGCCTTGTTGGCTCGGCTCTATGGTTTAGGGTCTAGGGCGCTCAGGCAACACCGACGGCCCAGAGGAGCCTCCACCCGATGCTTCTCATCTGCAGCCGGGGAGGAAAAGTTTAGGGATGCATTGTTTTACATGGCCTGTGCTACGGTTTAGGCTCCGTGCTCTGCGTGTTTGTAACGGTTTTGTTAGAGTTGGCTTTTCGTGTTCAGGGTTTTAGGTGAGGGCTCAGGGTTGCCAGGGCTTCGGATCCAGGTAGAGCTATCGCGCTGATACAATTCCAGGGCGGAGAGATTCAAGGGCTGAGAGACTACATGCTATGAGGTTTAGGTCTTGAGATTTGGGATTGGGCTGGCTTCGGCTGATTTCCCAATTACAAAGACTTCATAACGAATCTCGAACATCAGGGATTGCGAGTCTGATAGCTGGGACGCCAACAGCGCCCAAAACCCAGCCCTAGACCCAACCTCCCCTGCTGAACTCCTGGACCCTCACCTGCGGCGGCATGCCGCAACGCCAGCGCTCCCCATCTTTGCGCCTGAGCTCAAAAAGCTCCACAGGTGGGACGAAAGTAGGTGGGGTAATCCCAAATACAGTATCCTTCCATGGGGGATCCTTAAACCTACCAGGACCTACCCTCATCCCAGCTATTGAGGCACCCATTAAGTTGCAGATCTTTCGCTCCTCCCACAAGGCACTGCGTTTAGGGGTTGGGCTCGGCTCGGCTTCGGGAACTTTGTGCTGAGCGGTTGGGTTTGAGGACCTTCCGGCTGATTCCCGGCGGCGTTTTCCTCGCATGTCAATGTGTTTCTCGGACAGTATCATCATGCTGCTCCTGCCGTGCTCAGAGGTCTGAAGTTCATGAAGTTGAAAGCCGTGTGATGCTCCAGACAAGCCAAATGAGACATGCAGCACTACAAGCATCCAGAGATAGAAGATCTGCTAGGAAAATAGAACCTACCAAGGGCGTCCTGAATCAGCACCGCAGAAGCTGGATCCATTAAACCCGAAGCCAGCAACCCTAAACCGAAGCCCTTCCAGACAGTAATCAAAGGCACGTCATAAATAGAACTGGATTTGCGGACACAGCACACTGTATTTGTAATAAGGAGCCCTATGGAATAATATAGAATCATATTGGGAAGTACCCTGCACCCAAAAGCCATGATTATTGAGGCTTCTATAGTCCAGGGGGAACAGGAGAGACCCTTCATCAGGACCCCTAGGTAATATACCCTTAATATGGTAGGGGTCCCCATTAAGGGCCCCTCCTGTTCCCCTTTGATATAGATGCCAGGGCAAGGAGCAGGTGAATCGCTGGAAGCCAGCTGCGCCAAGTCCGGCAGTCCCCCCTGACCTGGGCTTAAGAAGGGCTCTTCTCATAGGGACCCTTAGGGGCGGTAGGGGGAGGGGGGGTAGGGGGCCCCCCTTAATACCCATAACAAAGACCGAATAAGGCATATTTAAGGAAGTATACTCCCCTACCCCCCTAACCCGTTACCTGCTTAAGGGTCCTTATGACTTAGCAAGGGCTCTTCGGGTCTGGCTACGGTTAACGTGTTTTGGGGCAGCAGATCGCAGATCAGCGACACATCGCAACAAGCATGCTTTGCGGACTTTCGTGGCCATGTGCTGACTTTTTTTCTCGGTACTCGTGCATCAGAGGCACAAAGCTTTAAGACTGATTAACCCCGGACTCTACCCCACCAAGAACCCCAAACCTCAAACTAAAGCGCTTGCAGAACCTTTCTAGAACTTGTGTAGAACCCTTACAGAATCCCTATATCTTCAACCTGCTTTTTGCAGAAGCCCTATCGAAACCCATACTGGGGTTTCCGAAAATACGGTACCCCAATGAAGTACCCAAAGTAGTAGGATCCTTATAATAAGGACCCCAAGATGAGGTACCCCAATTGTCGGAAATGCCCATAGTATTTCTTGAAGCTGCTTTTCAAGGGGCCGGCGATCACCTGCACTCCGAGAGGATGAGCCGCCAGAGATGCCAGGGCTTTCGCTGCCTTATGTGCACTGAAAGATCCTCCTTAAACGGCTCTATAACCCAGAGACTCCAATCTCCCTTAATTAAGGAATATACCTTATATTATAGTAGGATCCCTAATATGATTTAGGGCATAATCCTTAATTAAGGGATATTGGAGTCTTTGGGAAGGGATCCTTAAAGGTTTCTACAAGGGATCCTTAGAGGGTTTTATAAGGATTATGAAGGACTCATGTTGGAAAGATGGGGACGGCCCACTCGAGCCTCACCACCGCCCCAACCTCACAAATTACCCAGGGATGTCGAAAGAGGGCAAGCGTTCACGGTGCGGGAGTTCGGTTTGCCGCTGCAAGGCTTAAAAGTGGTGCGGAATCCCAGAGACTCCGATATCCCTTAAGGATTATGCCTTAAATCATATTAAGGATCCTACTATGATTGACTGAAATCCCTAAACCCTATACCCAGAGACTCCAATATCCCTTAACTAAGGATAAGATTAAGGATCCTACTATGATTGAAGGAATATTCCTTAATTAAGGGATATTGGAGTCTCTGGGTTCCAGAGTTCAGGATCCCACCACCTTAAACCATGTCTGAGGCATCCACATCCTGCAGCGGAAACCCAAATAATGTTCTAGATTATAGCAGACATTATACTATACTGCAACCTGTACTGTATCTAAATATATATATATATATATATATATATATATATATATATATTAGACTATAACTGTTACCAATACTGTATGTCTGTATATTATGATACTATCTAAAGCCATAGTAGAAGATCGGGTGGCGTGTTCTCTGGCGTCCACCTGCTCCGTGGGCTTCCTTCCAGCTGCGGGCGCAGGATTCTTGAACTTCCCTGCCCTGTAGGGTTTCTTCAAGGGCTCCTTTAAGGGTTTCGTTTAGGGCTCCTTTTGGGGCTCCTGTAAGGGTTCCTTTAAGGGTTCCTTTTAAGGGTTCCTTTTCAGGGTTTATTTGAGGGTTCCTTTGAGGGTTCGTGGAAGGTTCCTGTAGGGTTTAGGGCTTAGGGGTTTGCCTGGCTTCCTAAGAGCCAAATACACCGAACCCCTCAACCCGAAACCCCTACTTGGAGGTTCATGGGTACTTATAAGTAGGGTGAAGAAGGGTAAATAACCCCACGTATAACCACCCCTGAACCTCCAAGTAGTCTTGGGGCATGATCGACTTAAACACGATCTCGGGGATGGGGATTCGCCCAGCTCGAGTTCCTTATATCTTGGGCACTGATGCAAACAGGGCTTCGTTCTAGGGTTTGGGGCTTGGGGCCTAGGGCCGTTTAGGGTCTCGTAGGTGGGGCGCACAAGCCAAAGAACCAGAGAAAGCAAGAGGCGGGATATAACTATGTGTGAACTCTGACCCTCAAAAGCCCGGCAGCCCGAACCCCTCGAAATGCGCTGCAAAATCCTCAACCCTTGGCGTCCATCCAAACCTCGATGAAAAAGCAGGACTGCATGTTTGAAAGCACCATGAGAACCGTAAACTTCAAGTCCCATAAGAATCCACACAAAAGACTCCACAAAACGGCCCTTTTATTCCTCAACCCTACGCCCTAAAATCCTAAACCCTTCAACCCCAAAATCCTAAACCCTAAACCCCAAACCCCCTAAACCTTAAACCCCTAAACCCTAAGCCCCTAAACCCCAAGCCCCTAAATCCAAAACCCCAAGGCCCTACGACCTAAACCCTCAGGGTAGCCCGGAGCCTCCGCAGCAGCCGGATCAGGTGGTGCACCGCCGGAGCCGACCGGGCCGCGCGAGGCCGCAAGTCCGGGCAGCCGAAGAGCAGCCAGGCCTAAGAAACTTATGTATGTATATCGAGAGAGATAGAGAGATCTATTTATTAGTTATGTTTATATATATATATATATATACATATATATATATAGATAGATAGATAGATAGATATAACTATATATATATATATACATAATGTGTAAACAATGATTTTAGGTTCAAGTTTTAAGGTATAAGGGCTTAGGGATTAGGGTTTAGGGGGTTCAGGGTTTTAGGGTATGGAATAAGGTTCAGGGATTAAGGTTTTGGGTTTGCCTAAGAGACGTGTAGAAAGGCTGGTTTTCGCATAAGAGACGTAAGGGGTGCTTATGACGAGAACCCTACAACTACTCGTGTCTGTGGCGCTTCTTTACAATCGAGTTCCCGCGTCGGGGGTCTTTTTAAACGAAAGGATCCAATACGTTTCATGATGCTATAAGGACCCTGGCTTTCTGGAACTCCCACAACCGAAAGGCTCTCTGGAAGTGTTGGGGGCTGAGATTTCAGGACTTCAAGTGTCAAGGTGTATATAGGAATTTCCGAAAATTGGGGGGCCTAATATAGTTCCCGAAATCGTAGGATCCTTTTTAAAAAGCACCCCAAAATAAGGTACCCCTAATTTTCGGAAACTCCCATATAGGAGTCATGGCTGAGGGTGGGACTGAAGACTCTGCTTTCGAGGGCAGGGCTTTTGCGGCATTGGTTTAGGCTTTTGCTTAGGGCTGAGGTTTTAAAGGTCTTAAA
Organism: Symbiodinium sp. CCMP2592; assembly: GCA_905221615.1. Taxonomy (NCBI): domain Eukaryota; class Dinophyceae; order Suessiales; family Symbiodiniaceae; genus Symbiodinium; species Symbiodinium sp. CCMP2592. Next base: position 85,795 of record CAJNDT010006088.1, on the reverse strand, counting down.
GATCACGTGCTGCTTATATGCTCCAGAAAAGAAAGCTGTCTCGAAGCAAGCCCCAGATTCATTCACTTAAGCACGGAATTCTGGGACCTAAACCCACTCCTGAGCCCTGGGGTTAGGGTTTAGACTTGCACGAAACGCCTCAACCACACAACCAGTCTGCCTCTCAAACTAGACGCCCGAGCTGCAAAGATCTGCGCGGCATCCGAATGCGTGGCATCCTCCAGTGTGTGGTCTGCGAGCACCTCCAACCCGCTTCAGGGCTGAAATTCGATCAAGGGTAGTGTAGGGGCCTTAAAATGTGGTATAGAAAATGTCGCTGTGAATATGAGTATACTAAGGAGCCCCCAAAATAGTATTGGTACGTTTTGAAGGCCCCTATATTCCAAGGCTTGAGGGCTTCAACTTTGGAGTTTAGGGCCGAAGGCTTGGAGATGTTTGCCGGGTAGTACCCAGCCTTGAAATCTCAAGGCCTTGCACTGAACCTTATAATATACGCCCAAACATACTACTTTGAGGGCTCCTCATGATGAGTATATAGTATAATATACCCCCAAACCTTATTCTCACTGAAACTCCGAAACCTCCGACAGGATCTTGATCACATCGTGCTGCTCTGGCGCCTTTCCTCGCAGCTCGAAGATAGAGTCGGCTCTTTCGTTTTGATCTCTGGTTTAAGGCTTATACGGTTTAGGGTTTGGGGTTTTAGGGTTTGCCTTATACACCCTAAACTTTGAACCCTGCAACCCTAAACCCCAGAGCCCCACAGCCCTACCATCCTAAACCGTAGCGTGGCCCGCAACTAAACCCCAAGCGCTAGACTCTAAACCCTTCCTTCTTGGCTCACGGGTCGCGGCCTGAGGTTCTAACCCGAGTTGGGAGGGGGGGCTTCGAGGCTTAAGTTCGTAGAAACCCCGCTTGAAAACCCCAACTTTTGCTGAAAGGGTCCACAATAAGACAGTCAAGAAAGAATTCCTCGGGCATTCGAATGAGATGCTCCACATGGCTTCTTGCCATGACACGGGGACTGCGTCGAGGAGTCTGCGGCTTTGGTGGTGCTGAAGGAACGCTTCGGACAACCCAGCGCGAATGGTGGAAAGATGTATACCTGCCTCGCCTGTGAGTAGCTGCGTAGCCCAGACAAAATCCACAACTGTAGGGGCCTTCATAATTTAGAATAGGGGTCTGATGCCCATCATACTATTTTTTTAGGAAGGGACCCCCAAAATAGTATTGGTACTTTTTTAGGCCCCAAAGGCAGGCCCGAGATGCGAGCAGACGGCTCACCGTAGAGGAGCGTCAGCAGCCGCACTGCCTCTGGCAGCCGGGTTTGGGGCTCGGGGTCGTCGTCGGAGAATTTGCTTCTTAGGCTTTGGGGTTTCGGGGTTTTGGGCGATGTTTTTTTTAAGCTCCAGGCAGTCGGCAAGCACTAAGGGGATTTTGGGGTTTAGGGCTTCGGGCTCTTAGAGCCTTAGGGCGTAGGCGTTGAAGGTGCTTCCTGTTTCAAACACTTCAGGGTGGGCTTGCCTCTGGGCGATTCTTTGTAGCACTAGCAAGGAACAACTCACTGGCACAAGGCTACTTGAATGGCATGCCAGAATGAAAGCCGCAAACGGCCCTTGGACACGAGATGGTGGCGATGACGACTGCTGCTACTGCGCCACTACTGCGACCGCTTCCGCTGCTACGAGCAGTGCTGCAGTATCATTGCTGATCATGCGATTCTTGCCATGACCCATATTGGGTGCAAATACCGGCATCACTGTCACCCAATCCGAAAAGAGGATCACAGCACATGCGCCGGCAAATACGGAGAAGCTTTACACGAGGCGACTTTGCAAGCCCGCGGGCTGCTTGGACACAGTGTCCAGCGTATCCTGGCTTACTGAAAGACACTTGCGATCATTTTGTTGGCTGTTGTTCATGCTGTTTGTTCAATGAAGCTTGGCGGGGTTGCGCAGCATTTTGCGAGAAGAGGAAAACGTCATCTGTCGGAATTGGTGCGGGGAATTTGTGCGGGGAAAGCAGCCAGCCAGCCAGCCAGCCAGCCAGCCAGTTCTTGGTCGGCTCTTCCGTCGGCAGTGTGTATCCATGCACGCAGATCGCCTATAGGCCTGCTCTAAACACATGTCCTAGTAGCTTCATTTCTGAGTAGCTTGAGAGTTCAACTCAATGTGTACTGACTTGATGCACCACACCATCAGTTTGAGAACTATCTACCGAGATGATCATTTCATGCCCTGAAAAGTCTCGCAGAATTGGCTTTACGCGTTAAGCGCTCATGTTTCAGCTCAGTTGCAGTCAGCTACCAGAGTCCACATCGCGGCACTCTGGATTTCACAACTGCTGCGAAAAACTTGCGATTTCGGCTGGTGCTGACTGGAATCTGGTTGGCTGACGTAAAAGCAATTTCAGATCTTGTGTTTCATGTGCGCCTTACTGTCGAGCTAGTCTGTTAGAAGCGGATGCACGGCGTGCAATTTCTTGTGTTCCATCTTGGCATTTGATTGTTTCCTCCGTATGTTACATTGATGCGTATGGCATTTGCTGTGATTGAGTCTTATGCGTTTGTACCCAAATTCGTTCCCGATGCTGCTGACAGTTTGTCCAACAAGTGTAAGCACACGTAGTTGTAGACAAACACATCGACAAGGAGAAAGATAAAACACCAGATGGACGGATAGATGACGGGAACCCTACACCATAAACCCCAAATCCTAAACCCTGAACCCTAAACGCGACCCTAACCATGAAGGTCTTCATCCCTCTAGAGCCTCCCTCCGTGCGCCGGCAGCATGCAGACTCGCCACGTCCAGGGCAGCTGCCACGGCCTCAACCGAGGGCTGTGCCATGCGCGTAGGGCCCTTGAGCTGTGCCTTGAACCTAAACCGCTTCACCCGAAACACCCGCATAATATGGGGGCCTCAAGAATTACCAATACTGTTTTGGGGGATCCTTATTACAGTTATAGCAAAATGAATTAAGAGCCCGATAGTAGAGGTGTGACTTCGGGTTTGGAGGTTTGCTCTTTCCGTGGGTTTTCTTTCGTGGGAGCGTGACGATGATGACCACCGCCACATCAGCAATAGTATTAGTAGTCGCAATAGAATAGAAATAGTAACCGTAATGACAAGTAACAGTAACAGTCATAGTCACGGTCATAGAAAAGTAACAGCAACAGTAATTGCAATAGCACTAGTAATAGTAATCGCAAGCGCGATGGTAATGGTAATAGTAATGACAGTGATTGAAATAGCAATGTAATAGCAATGGTAAGATTAAGAGATTAAAGGTAAGAGTAAGAGTAATAGTAAAAATAAACAAGAATAAGAGGAAGTCATCAGCCGAGAGAACTCAAAACCATCGCAGGAAACTGTCATTGACTGTCTGAAATAAAACCAAGAAGCCTGGAACCTCAAACACATCCGAACGTGATTCTGGAGCCAAGTGTCGCCAGCCGAGATGACGAAACCACGCTGCCCCTCCACCTCGGCGGCTGTCAAAAATGGATGGGTGTGTCTCAGTCATTCCATAGTGTCCTACATCGTTGGGGCCTTGAGAAGGCTCTGGTTTCGCTGGCCTCGAGTTGTTCAAAGGATTCAACAGAGTCCTCAAATACGTCGGCACAGGACCATAGTCAGAGTCTCTGCGCCCCAAATCCCCTGAACAGAGAAGACCCCACAGCCCCACGCTCCAAAGAGCCCTCAACCCAAAACCCTAAACCCTAAACCCTCAACCCCAAAACCCGGGACCCTTTTCGACACCTGGGCGATGGAGCGCAGCATCTTGCAAGCCAGAGTTTGCCTCTTTGGGTCTAATACTTGGAGGTTCAGGGGTAGTTATAAGTGGGGGGATAAGTCCCCGAATATGGGTTATAAGTATAGTTATCCTACTTCTAACCCTACTTATAACTACCCGTGAACCCCCAAGTACCTTGGTGTTGTTAGGATTGCCGCGGGGGCCTTTGGCTTTCAGGTCCTGGGGCTTGGGGTTTTGGGGCCCGGGCGATCTGCAGATCTTGAAAACGTCGCCGCATGCTGCCAAAATGCTGCATACAGCATGCTAAGACTGGACCCTACTTGGAGGGGCAGGGGACTTAGTAAGTAGGATATAAATAGAGGTATAAGTACCCTAAATGGAGTTACCCCAATTATAACCCTCCTTATAACCCTACTTTCTAAGTCCCCTGCCCCTCCAAGTAACGTGAACAGATTGACTGAAGAAGGGAAACCCCGAAACCCTGCAGACTCTCAAGATGGTGTACTTCATCTGGATTGCAGTTGCTCCCTTCCTAACCTCAAGGCAATGTGCCACATCAGGACCTTGGGTTTCGGTTCAAGCTTTGGGGCTTTGGGTCTTGGGTTTTGGGTTAGCCTCCAGGCAACCAAACCCTAAACCCTCAAACCCAAAAAGCCCTCAAACCCAAAAAATTGAAGAGAAAAATCGAAAAGCCCTCACAACTCTAATGACCCTGAAGCTAAGTTTGGGGAACCTGGGTGTCTCCGCAACGACAAGCCTCGACCCGCGCTGCCGCTTCCGCATAGCCTGAGATCGGAGCCCAAGCTCTCCTTGACACCCTAAGGGTTTAAAGGGAACTCCAGAAAGTTGGAATATGGTTTCAGGGTAGGATACCTTAAAATTTGCCATGTAGGGTTTAGGAGAATCATATTCCAACTTTCTGGCTTTTACTTTAGGGTTCAGGGTCCCGTTAGGGTGCACAGCCTCGCTCCATGGAGCTCTGTCGGCCCCTTTAAAGGGATCTATAGGGATTCTATAAGGGTATAGGGTTAAGGGCTAGGGTTTAGGGTATACTTGGAGGGTCGGGAGACTTAGTAACTGGTTATTTTAGGGACTTATAAGTACCATAACCCCAATTAGGGTCCCTTTTAGGCTACTTATAAGTCTACTTACTACCTACTTACTAACTCCCCCGACCCTCCAAGTACTTAACCGTTATAAGTGCGGGTCTAGAACCCTTGAAGGGAACCGTAGCCGAGTTCGAGCCCGCCACGTTTACCGCGCCCGATTAGCTTCCTCAATGGGATCATGTACTACAATGTACCTCCAGTCGGAAAGCGGTGTCATCGCTGGCGCGCAGGCAAGCTGACAAGAACGAACCAAAGTCCAGGGCTCGGGAAATGGCGGCTTGAGAAAGACCCTACATGTGTAGTAACAGTCAGATTCTAGTCTAAGGACTCCAGATAAGAGAGACCCCTCAGACCCTACATGTGTAGTAACAGTCAGATTCTAGTCTAAGGACTCCAGATAAGAGAGACCCCTCATGGCAGAAAGAACCCCGAAATGACTGAGTCACTTCTGACATTATAGCGAGTAAGTTTCAAGACTTATTCTTATGGTACATGAAAATGTCAGTACTGCAGAACTTACCCCACAACCCTGCCAAAATAACCAACTCGCCGACATTAGCCCTCTATAAAAACCCATTGAGGCCCGACGCAAAGCTCTTCTGAACCCTTGACTTGAACGCTCCACAGCGACCGTAATGAAATAATTGAAGCCCCTGGAGAAATGCCTGCCAAGCAGCCGACACCAGCTCTTCGATGTCGGGATGCTTAACCGGCTCCTCCCAACCAGTCAGGATTTTGCGGCTAAGGAATTCAAGGGTCCAGGTTTGCGGAGATTTGGGGTTAAGGGTTTCGGGTTTAGCGCTTAGGGCTTAGGGTTTAGGGTCTCTGTTTTTTTGAACGCCTTTTTAGGGTTTCGGGCTTAGGGCTTAGGGTTTCGGGTTCAGGGCTTCAGCGGCTCCAAACCTTCTCGGGAGCTCCGAGGGGTTAAGGTTCAAGCCCAGAGACTCCTAGGATCCCTTAATTAAGGAGTATACCCCTAAGGGTTCCTTTAAAGGGATCCTTAAAGGGATCTGTAGGGTTTAGGGTTTAGGGGATTCGACTATCCCTTAATTAAGGAATATACCTTAAATTATAGTAGGATCCCTAATATGACCTTCATTAAGGGATATTGGAGTCTCTGGCTCCCTGTTCGATTCAGTCGCCCTGCCGCCAGCCCTTGGCCCTAAAGCCTAAACCCTTAAGCCCTGAACCCTGAACCCTGAACCCTCAAGCCCTCAACCCAAAATCCTCAACCCTTAAGCCCTCGACCCTCAACCCTAAACACCAGCTTCAGAGACGCAGACATAAGTCGAATTCAGACTGGAAGCTGAAACCTCTGAAAGCTGAAGTCCAAGAGTCCTCGTCATGGCTCCGCTTGCCCATGATCCATGAGCTCTTGTGGTTTTAGGGTTTAGGGTTTAGGGTTTAGGGTTTAGAGTTTAGGGTTTAGGGTTTAGAGTTTAGGGTTTAGGGTTTAGCGTTTAGGGTTTAGGGTTTCGGGTTTAGGGTTTAGGGTACGGATCTCTGCAACTATCCTCTAGCCTGAAACCCAAAGCCCAGTTCTGGAGCCTGGGATCTCCGACAACACGAGGTGCTGTGGAGCTTCTCGATATTGCCCAAACCCTGATTGTCTGCGCCGAGACCCTCTTCCCTAAACCTCTAAACCCCTAAAGCCCTAAACCCCTAAACCCGAAATCCTGAACGGTTACGGTAACCTTGGTCCAAGATGCTCACGAGCTGACACCGATTATTTAGGGTACCTTTTTCCTTGTTTTTGACAACTACCCACATAAACAGGCGGTCATGCCATGCAAGCACTTGCCGAGTATAGGGGCCTCAATAAATACCTGTACTATTTTGAGGGGCTCCATATTGTATCTATATTTATAGTATAATGGGCCCAAACCCTATTCTAATTGTTAAGGCCCCTTTATTACACTGAGCTGAGAGCAGAAGAGTGTACTGGATGCAGTTGTTTGAGCCGAGCTCGTGCTCTCGACGCTTCCGGCTTGTGCGGGTTTTGCCCCTAGCTCTTAGGACTAGGAGCGGTTCTCCGGTGCACTTCGGAGTGTCAAAATCCGTCCGGCATTGCGGACTGGCACTTCAGCCCATCCGGGATTTGTGAAGCAACTTCATGGAGGCGCGGGGTTGCAGTAGCACACAGGCTGCTCCCAGCTCTTGTCGTTGCGACCGCAGTCAATCGTTCCGCTGGCGTAAAAGCACTTCCCGACTGTCCCCGAAGAACCAACAGGATCGAAGAAGATCCCGTAATTGCGGCCGTTAACTGCCGCAGTGCAATTGTACCCAAGACCCTCGAGCAAGCGTGTCGCCCTGGGATGCCGGTTGATCTCCGCCATCTGAGTGTCGTCGCAACCATGGGTGCACACGTCATCGCATGTATCACCAAGCCCTCCGATCTGCCAACGGGTGGCCTTAGGTCATCCGATCCGAAGGCCATACTTGGAGGCTCATGGGTAGTTATAAGTCCCTTAATATAGGTTAAAACCATAGTTATCCTACTTATAACCCTACTTAGAACTACCCATGAACCTCCAAGTACATCACGGCTACCACTAAGCTCCCCCGAGGCGCTAAGGGTCTGAGACCTCGCGGCTTGTCTCAAGGCCGCAATGCGGGTGTAGCGCTTGGGGTTTAGGGTTTAGGGTTCCTTCAACCTCGCCATCTGCCCGCCGTCAAGGAGAGCAGGATCGAGAACCCCGCCGTTCGGAAAGCCTAAACCTTTGGCACGCGCGCAGACAAGCCTAATATAGGGGCCTCAATAAATACCTATACTATTTTGGGAGGTTCCATATTATATTCATAGGACACTGGTCTCAACCAGGCAACATCTGGAGTCGTTGTTGCGGTTGTCGAGGAGCTGCAGTAGCACACCGGCTTCTCCCACTTCTTCGTGTTGACGTCGCAGTCAACAGTGCCGCTCGTGTAAAAGCACTTCCCCGCTGTCCCCGCCGTATCAGGAGGATCGAAGAAGACCCCGGTGCCGCGGCCGTCAACTGACGCACTGCAATTGTACCCCAGACCCTCAAGCAAGCGCGTCGCTCGCGGATGTCGGTTGATCTCTTGAATCCGGGATACGTTGCAGCCATCAAAACCATTGAAGTGACAGAAATCATTGCACGTGTCGTGGAGCTCTGCGACCCGCCACCCAGCCTGGCACGACACGAAGTCGGCACGCAGCTGCAGGGTAGTGGATATCAACCTACGGACTTACATGCATGCTCCTAAACTGACCTCCCTGTCCATGTGCTGCTTGCCCTCAGATGAGTTGACTGCCTGGCTATTATGACTAAGACATTGCGAAAAACAGAAGCTGCAAAATAGCTGGCTAGAAATTATCACCTGCAGTCTCCGAAGCACTTTACCTATACGCATGTGATTTGGCTTTGTCACAACCAGGCAACGTCTGGCGTCGTCGTTGCAGTTGTCACGGTGCTACACTGGCACACCGGCTTCTCCCACTTGGCACTGTTGACGTCGCAGTCAACAGTGCCGCTCGTGTAAAAGCACTTCCCCGCTGTCCCCGCCGTATCAGGAGGATCGAAGAAGACCCCGGTGCCGCGGCCGTCAACTGACGCACTGCAATTGTACCCCAGACCCTCAAGCAAGCGCGTCGCTCGCGGATGTCGGTTGATCTCTTGAATCCGGGATACGTTGCAGCCATCAAAACCATTGAAGTGACAAAAATCATTGCACGTGTCGTGGAGCTCTGCGACCCGCCACCCAGCCTGGCACGACACGAAGTCGGCACGCAGCTGCAGGGTAGTGGATATCAACCTACGGACTTACATGCATTCTCCTAAACTGACCTTCCTGTCCATGTGCTGCTTGCCCTCAAATGAGTTGACTGCCTGGCTCTTATGACTAAGACATTGCGAAAAACAGAAGCTGCAAAACAGCTGGCTAGAAATTATCACCTGCAGTCTCCGAGGCACTTTACCTATACGCATGTGATTTGGCTTTGTCACAACCAGGCAACGTCTGGCGTCGTCGTTGCAGTTGTCACGGTGCTACACTGGCACACCGGCTTCTCCCACTTCTTCGTGTTGACGTCGCAGTCAACAGTGCCGCTCGTGTAAAAGCACTTCCCCGCTGTCCCCGCCGTATCAGGAGGATCGAAGAAGACCCCGGTGCCGCGGCCGTCAACTGACGCACTGCAATTGTACCCCAGACCCTCAAGCAAGCGCGTCGCTCGCGGATGTCGGTTGATCTTTTGAATCCGGGATACGTTGCAGCCATCAAAACCATTGAAGTGACAGAAATCATTGCACGTGTCGTGCAACTCTGCGACCAGCCACCCAGCCTGTCGCAACACAGCGTCCACGCACGGCTGCTGGGAAGATGGTTATCATTCTGTGGATTCTATGTGGTGAAGTCACCGTTGTAACACGAAGTGATGTCATTTTCAGCAGCTCAACAGTTTGCAAAAAACAGTCACAAAACACACACACACACACATGGAGATCCGGTCTGTGCCGGTTGTTTTCTAGGTATTTTTTACCTTCGTTCTTTGTTTGATACGTCTTGTACCCATTGCAAATTTGTTGCATCTAGACTATCTTGAGTTCGAATATGAAGACCTCAGAAACTTCTTGTCCCCAGGTTTATCTCAAAGGTACACATACATTAGATGGGCAATACAATTGAATGTTTAGGACTCAAGGCTCATAAGACTAAAGATGCAAACCAGGACAAATCAGCGAGTGAAACTGCAGGTACAGAGCTATGCGTCCATAGCTCCTTCCACCCATCCCGGTAGCTTCGTTGGCTGGCATCACGGAATAGGCTGCCAGCCCCCTGCTTCTCTTCAGATACGATGCATGGACATAGAAGCTTCAATGACTCAAAATCCTTGGATAGAGGAGTTGCACACACACGATACCAGTAGAACCGGTTGTCAACAGGACAGCTAGACAAGGAAGATTACGCAGGATATGAAGAAGAAAGTAAAGTTAATCCCGAAGAATCGAAATCAACCCTTAAAAACCAGATCAGCATTCACGTCAGGTGAGACTAAAGCTCACTTATCCCTATTGTTCCTCAGATACGATGCACAACTACCAAGAAGCATTAGTAACTCAAAGTCCTTGGATACAGGATTTGCACACACACACACACACACCGGCCCAGTACAACTGGTTGTCAACAACACAGCTAGACAAGAAAAACCTGAAAGCCGAAAACGGTCCCTTTGTGCTCGAGTCATCCGATCAATGCAAGTGAAACCGATGTTCACTTCTGACATACATTTTGTCACTTAAAGTGACTGCTCTGAACTGTTGCAGGCTAAGCAGTGTGAAGCTCAGCAAAATGGCTAATTAGCTGCTCAACTTCTTTCACGGTGTACGACTGCACTTTCACTTCTTGAAAGGTGAATCTTCATTGGTGAAGAACATCTCTGCATTGCTTGAAGTTGCCGTCGAGGATGATTGAATCGCAGGTCGGTTGATAGCCGCTTTCTTGAGAATCCAGTTATATGTAACAGGAAACCATTCCCAGTACCAACTCTTTCCGGAATCAGGTGTTTTCCAACACCACCGCCATAGTACTCTGCTAGAAGGAGGTGAACGGCTAGAACGGCTACGTTCCCTTTGGCTATCCATACTGCAATGCTCAATCGCTGAAAGAAAACTATACAGCTGCCAAATGTAAGGTTGCTCAACATATGCTCAACACTGCAGATTTGAATGTCAAGCAAACAGGCACAGCACTGTAGGTATAACATTCTCTTGCCTGTCAAAAACTGTCACGATATGCTGAAACAACACCTATCTAGCTTGAGAGGGCCCTTGACCATAAGCAGGTTGTGTTGGAAGAAGCGTACAAACTGGAAATGAATCAACATGATGTTTGAAGTCAGATATGATATTATCAAGAGTTCCTCGGATCTGTCTAAGCTGGTTGAACACTTCGGCGGTGGCCTCAGTAACTTCTGTCATCTGTTGAGAAAGATCACGAACTTGAGTTTGAAGAGAATCCAGTTGTGTCTGCTGAATACGATGAATGGACTTCTCCTCTTCCTTGTACTGAATCGTGTCAGCTCGAAGAGATTGCAATTCGCTTTGAGTATAACGTATCCAGCGGTCTAAAGCCAACAAAGGTTCCATCGCTGAGTTATAGTTAGTGACTGTGCGTGAAAGCCTCCTCCAGGTGCAGTCCCAGATGTTCGAGCGCATGCGGACGTGTGCTAGCCATGTCGGCTGGGAGGTCTGTTTGGGGTTGGCAGTTTGCTAAAGGGTCCCCTCAGATCTCACATAGCTTTTCACATACTTGGCAAACAGCAGTTTAGAACTCTAATCTGAGTAGATCTGTACAGCTCAGGAGTACTTGGATGTTGTTGCGCCCGCCGTTGTGGTAAAAAAGAGGGTTAAGACCGTCTGGTGCTCTTGACTCTTGCCTGCCTTTCGGCAGGTTATGAGCCCAAGTCGGCTCTCTGTAGCGCTTCGCAATGGACTCTGCTGGTTCAGGCAATGAGCCTGAGTATGGTGGAGACAGTCAGGTTTTGGAGAACCTGCAAGGCCAAGGGCTTTCTGGGCTCTCAGGGCGTGGAGGTCTGTTCACAGGTGACCGCGACACTGGAGATGATGAGCCAGTGGTCAGGAGCAGTGCGGGAGCTGGTGACAGGACGCCTGAACAACAGGCAGCAGACATGCTGCTGCAGGCAGAGCATGCAGAAGGTTTGGAACCAGATTACGACTTTGAATCAGTGGAGGGCGGAATTGGTTCACCGCCGTTGAGGGATGATCAGCGGGAGCCGGGACAGGCTGTGGATGAGTCTGCAGGGATGATCGTGCTGAACAGGGAACTTCAGAGAGGAGATTTCGTGAGTGGGCTCCAAGGCTGCGTGACGGCCTTGTTCGTGGCCTGTCAGCAGCAGCTGAAGGATATGAGTACACCGGATCTAGGAACACTGTCGGTTCTGGGCGCGCATTGTCAATCGGAGTCACCCGAGATACTCAAGGAGCTGGACGCTGCAGACTGGTACGGCGAAAAGCCGGGTCAGAACACTTCAGGAGTCTTCGGGCTGAGATCTCAGTCTTCGAGCGATGCACGTGCTGACATGTTGGAAAAACTGGTTCAGCAATTGCTGGAGCAAAATGAGAATCTGAAGAAAGAGGTGGCAGAAGGCCAGTCGAGAAGCTCTGGTGAGTCTGTGAGACGGGTAGGACTTGCACAGCCTGTACAGGAGGATGTAGCGCCGGTAGGTAGGAGTAGCTCCGACTGCTTTCGAAGGCAGAGGAAACCGAAGGCCTGGGGACACTAAGCTGAGACCGGGTAAAGGGTTTGGAGTGCCTAGTCTAAAAAGTACTGATAGTGGTATACGGACCTTTCAGCCTCCTTGGACTAGCTTTCAGCGTGCATCTGATGCAGTTGCGCAGGGGTTCTCCTTGGACTCTGGTCCGGGAGATGATTTTCTCGCGGCCACCCAGGCCATGCAGTCCCAGAGGGTCCGGCTGAGCGTCACAAGGTTGCTGCTTTGAACACTGATTCGCAAGCAAAGGGAAAGTGAGAAGGGAAAACGCAGGGTTCAGGTGCCAAGGGTGCTGACACTGCAGGGTCGTCAGGGAAGGCGAATGGTTCCCTTAAGAAGCCATGCACGAGCTGGATCACGGATAAGGGATGCAGGTTTGGCAAGTCTTGTACTTTTTCGCACGCGGCAGAGCGGGCCGGGAAGTGCTGGGCATGTGGTGGTAGCCATCAGCAATCTGAGTGTGCTGCCCCTGGTGGAGGTAAGTATCAGAAGCCTCCGTCCAGCGGCCCTTCCGGGCACGCCGCTTGCAACTTCATGTAAAAAGTCCACGAGAATGAAGAAAATGCATAACCAGTTCCACATTAACCATTTGTCCTTGTTCTAGGCATCGATGCTTTCTCCATCGAGCATCTTGTCTAACATGAATCCCTGTAGTAGGGCTGCCCACGTAGAAGGTTTTGTTTTGCAACCATTGTCCACCAGCTGTGGGTTCTGCGTTGACATGAAGCAGCGCGTAAACTGCAAACTGTCGTTGCATCATGCTTGAAAAACTTTGTAAAGAAAGATGAGAAAGATGCGACAACCTTCGCTTCAAAGTTCGAACATGTTGACTACTACCTATGTTGTGAAACAGCAGAAAAACGGATAGGCATGCAATCATCACCCGACACGGAAGCCGAAGCCTGAAGTCCACTTGATGGCAATAACACGCTTGTAAAATTTGTAAAATGGCCGGTAATGCAGCAATCCAATGACCAAACATTGGTATAGTTTCCAACTCAACAAACGTGTCAATAGTTGGGCATCAGAAGTCAATCATGTAGAGCGCTGAAAGAATGATGCGCAAGCAATCTATGTCTTTGCACTTCCCTGAAACGAAAACTGGTACCCGGAGGGAGCAAACACGATCTTTAAGTTGAGATCTTTGCTCCTGATTGAGAGAAGCAAGAATACTGTCAGCCCTTGCTTGTACGTTTTGCAAGCCTTTTTTGTTGTGTACCTTAAGCTCAGTCCACCACTTTTTGATGGTGGTGGCCTTGGAACTTGAGGGTGCGTTTGTAGCAAGAGGGCATTCCGTAATCCCAATGTTCATGTCGACGAGGTGCTTGGTAAGACCACTCTTCACCGCAATCCTACGACGCTTGGAAGGCTGCGCCATGTTGGCTGTATCTGAAACAGGCAAAAAGCTAGACGACTGAGGTTTGTTCTTTTCAGCCAACTTAGCTTCAAGCACACGAATCTGAAGATCTTTATCCTCACTTGCAAGGGGCTCAAGGTGCGTAATCAGATAGTTAATCAAAGTTTGAACCTGCTTGCTAGGCTCTTCACCCTTTGAGGAAGAAGCAGCAGATTGAGGAATGCATTCAGGATGACGTTTGACACATTCCCTAGCCAAACTATCAATATCCCAACGTCTCTTGGACTCTCGAATTGCAGACAACAATCCAGTTGCCAACATAGACTCATTGATTTTACGACAAAAGACAATTGTCGTAAAGGAACCAGTCGAGAGATGACGAAGATAGAAATTATTCCTTCCTCCGTATGCTAACTCATGGAGCTTTAAATCGCTAATTTCACGCCCGGCAAGTCTGGGACCAGTTCGTAAGTTGGACTTGCCTAAAGAATTTGCGGCCACACAGTTCTCTACTGTCAAGGCATTGGCTATCAAGACGAAAATCAGCAGGAAGTTGAAGTTCTTGCTTTCGCTTCCCTTGAGGGCTCCTAAGTTCCTCATCTGAACCATCGGGATACCAATCTTTCCACGACGTCTTCTGATTGTTGTCATTCTTGTAATCGGTGGAGCCGGCCTTGTTCCAGGGATGATTGCTACCTTTATCTTCACGAGCCCAGGAATCCTTGTAGTAGGGCTTCTTCCACCAAGGTGCCATGATTGCAAGTGCAATGAGAAGATATGCCTGTTGCAACTTGACGAAGAAATGCTACAGGAATCAATCAAAAGATTTGCCTACAATCAAAGCAACATGTAGTGCAATCAAAGCAATTACCTTTCACTTGATCAGCGATTTCGAAGAATGTCATCAATGATACAACAGACAAACAAAAATCAGCCCGATTAGTTTTAACAGTAATCCGTGCAAATTAGACACGGACCTTCTTTACAGCAAAAGTTTTTAGTGGGCCAGCCAGCCTTCATCTTGTTGACTGCTGTGTTGATACGAGGGTGGTTGCTAGCACGGACAACTTTGATAATGGTCCCGTCTTTAGGATCTTGGAATGTTTCACCAATGTACACTGGGCCTTTTGCTCTCCAAGGAGGATACTTTAATTGAATAGGTGGTGGCTCAGTTTTTCTTGAAGTTGTACTGGCAAGAGATCATGATGAAGAAGTTGTAGAAGACGAGCTTGACGAAGAAGAAGATTGCTGTTTTTTCTTAGACGACTTCTTTGATGTCTTCTTCTTCTTCTTTTGAGACTTCTTACCCGCCTCCTTCTTTTGAGCCTTCCTTCGAGCCTTCTTAGCTGCCTCCTTCTTTGGAATCTTGTTCTTCTTCTTCTTCTTGACCATTGCAGCCCTCTATTCTTTCCTTTGATCCAATATGCTACTCAAACTTGAAAAAGTAGGAACAGTGGATTACAACTGCTAAACAGGTCCACACAGAATGCAAGCGAAATATCCGAAGCACAACGTTTTAATTCCAAACTTAGGCTCTGATGCGAGTGTGAAACAGACGTGCACCAAAGGTTCCGCGCCAACCTAGGCATCTTGCTTACACGTAAGGCAAGCAACCTGAATCTTACCACAATCAGCTCTAATGCACCAGCGTTTGTCAGTACTCTTGCTTCTCACAAGTCCAGCTTTAAAGCAAGTAAACTGTTCCAACCACGTAGATGCTCGAGGAAGCTTGATGTGGTTACCAAGAATGGCCCCGGAGTAATGTGTCCCGTGAGCGTTTTTGCTGTGGGAGTGCATTTCTCGACTATCATGTAGAAGTTGATCTTGCGTAATTTGCGAATCTTCTCTACGTACTCTGGCACTCTGGCAAAGAATCCTGGAAGGGGAATCGAAGGTGGAAGTTGAAGACCGTCAGAGCAACATGGAAGAACTGTTCCAATTGCCAATGCACCGAAGATAGACTCGATTCCACCAGCATGATACCAGTGATAATACGATGTAGAGATCGCAAGAATTTCCGCAAAGTTGGGGCCAGGCATTCCCTTTAATCGAAAAAGCCAAATGTTAACCCCATCAATCTGCCAACTTGCTGCGCCTTCAATCACACTTGAAATCTGAAGGTCATTGGCAATCAGAGCCAATGCAAAAATCTGTAACGTTTTGACATCCATAAGAAACATTGGTGATTTCTTAGACACCAATTGAATCAACTCTTTGCAAACAGACTGTAGTCGATCTTCAGGAACTTGCAAAGCTCTATTCAAGACTGGCTCCACAAACTCTTTGCGCTTCGCATACGTATTGAGTTCAGAAAGTTGATAAGATTTCCACAAAGAAGGATCCAAAAGGGTCAATCGCAAAGTACCCATAGGAGGAGCAGGATTTGGAATCGCTACCTTCTCTGATTCTTACAACTCATACTGAATATCCTCATCTTTACCAACAGGAGGAGGAAGCCCAGAAAAAAATCGTTTAATAAGCAGCAATCGTCGATGGTAACCACCTCCTTCCATAGGTGGTTCTCCCACTGTGGGTGCAAAAGCTCCAGGTGGCATTGTGGAAACCGAAGCCACTGTTGACCTTGGTGCTGGTGGAAGTACCGGTGCGAATACAGCTGCTGGAGGCATTTTCCGAGGGCCTAAAGTGCTGCGTAGGTGCAGAATCTTTTAATTAGTGACTGAAGCAACAATCATCCAACAGAAACAATCAAAGGTAACCAAAATCCAAAAATTATCCCAAACCAAAACAGTTACCCTAAAAGCTCAAAAACCTTAACTCCAAGAAACCTTCAACTTGTCTTAGTACCGGATCTCTAACCACTGAAGGCATCATACTTGCACCCCTCCAAAGTCTTGGAGGGTCTTGAGTACCCACCCATTCTTGAGGTGGGTCATGACCACGTCGATGCCTACGACGTTGTCTAGATGGTGAGCGCCTAGTAGATCTTTGATCTTTGCTGTCTCCTTCGCCCAGTTGTTCTACTTCTTCGGCTTCGGCGAGGAGATCTACTTCTTCGGCGAGCAGATCTACTTTTTCGACGCGGCGATCTAGATCTTGAAGACGAATTGGAACGGTAAACATTGATTTGCACGGCCGGCATGGCTAGAGGAATATGCAAGTTACAAGATTTGATTGGAAGTTTCAGTAACAATGCCCAAGTAAATGTCGATCGTCCTAATACAAGCACTAGCGAACAATGAATGCCTTTAAGACTTCAGCTCGCCTCTCTTCCTCTTGAGCACGAATGCTTTAAGTGGAAGTAAGATGGTACGTGACGAAATTGCTAATGCTGGATCAGCTTTGGGTGGCGAACGAAACCTAAGCACGAACCTACCTGAATTGATGGTGATGAAAACACAACTAATTAATTGAACAACGTAACGGACGCTGGGTGCTTGTTGGGTGGCGAAACGGACGAGTCATCATCTTCAGCTTGGGTATAATTCGGATAGCATCATCATGTTCGGTATGATTCGGATCACATAAAGTATTGGATCAGCTTTGGAACTGCTTGGCAGAAAACTATCAACACAACGGATCAGCTGGGTGATCATTCACGAGGAATGACCTTGGGTATGATAGGACCTTTTGGGTATGATATGACACAATAGTCTGATACACCTGAAAAACAGACATATCAGAGATGCTTGGGTGCTTTCTGGCAGGGGTATACCTGGGAGTGCGTCAGCCTTTAAAGAACGCTGGGTTTGGTGCAAAGTAGTCTGGCTGCATACCAGAGTTAAATCACTTCATGTGGGTATAATTCGGATGCGCTGGGTATGATTGGATGGGTCGCAACTGCAACCATCACGACTGGCCCTTTGTCAGAATTACCAGCCGAACAACACACATGGAGATCCGGTCTGTGCCGGTTGTCTTCTAGGTCATTTTTACCTTCTTTCTTTGATACTTCTTGTATCCACTGCAAACTTGTTGCATCTAGATTATCTTGAGTTCGAATATGAAGACCTCAGAAAACTTCTTGTTCCCAGGTTTATCTCTAAGGTACACATACATTAGATGGGCAATACACTTGAATGTTTAGGACTCAAGGCTCATAAGACTAAAGATGCAAACCAGGACAAATCAGCGAGTGAAACTGCAGGTACAGAGCTATGCGTCCATAGCTCCTTCCACCCATCCCGGTAGCTTCGTTGGCTGGCATCACGGAATAGGCTGCCAGCCCCCTGCTTCTCTTCAGATACGATGCATGGACATAGAAGCTTCAATGACTCAAAATCCTTGGATAGAGGAGTTGCACACACACACACACATACACATCTCTTCCGACAAACATCCTCTTCGCTTGCACTGGGAGAGCGATATCAATACCTCGATTCCCATTCTTTGCTGGCAAGAGTCAGCCCTGCCTCCTACGACAGTTTTCCCAGCCTGTCTTAGGATAAGTGGGCCAAGATGGTCCAAGCATGTACCGTCATCCGGTCTTCACACAGTCCCACTGCTACGCTGTTGCATCCTCGTCGAATGTGTGTCTTGTTCGTGCCTTCGTTTCCTTTAGCTGCACTTGTAGCGACGGACCGACGGGCCGACCGAGGTAGTAAAGCAAAACCGCCCCCGTGGGTTTCGGGGGCCGATTAAAGAAAGGGTCTGGAATTAGTTTGGGATTTTTTTTTTGGTGCATTTTTTTTTTTTTGGTTTGCTTGGCCGTGTTGCATTGCCTTGCAGGGCACCGAAGATCGTGGGGGTTCCTTTCTGAGCCTGCAGATTTACAGCTGAGGGTTTGGGGCGTTGGGATTGGGTTTTAAACTCAGGGCTTTGAAATCGAACCTGTGTATGGTGCTGCGTGCTCAGTTCTGATACCATGGATTGCTCCTACGTTTGCTTCTCATGTTGCTATTGCTGCCCCTGTCGTGTTAAGTCTTGTGGCCCCTGTCAGCACCCTAAGCCGAAACCCTAAATTTAAACCCTAAACTCTTTGCACTAAACCCTACACCCCATACCCTAAACCCTGAACCCCAAACCCAAACATTTTCCGCGCCCACTCTAGGCCCACAGAACAAGTCCTACATCCGAAAACCTCAAATGCCGCCTAGCTCTAAACCCAACAAGACCCCTAGTAGTAGAAGTAGTAGTAGTAGTAGTAGTAGTTGTAGTTGTAGTTGTAGCACCAGTCGCAGTAGCAGTCGCAGTAGCAGTAGCAGTAGTAGTAGTAGTAGTAGTAGTAGTTGTAGTAGTAGTAGTAGTGGTAGTACTAGTAGTAGCAGTAGTAGTAGTAGTAGTAGCACTAGTAGTAGTAGTAGTAGTAGTAGTAGTAGTAGTAGTAGTAGTAGTAATAGTAGTCGTAGTAATGGCAATAGCAACAGCAACAGCAATAGTAAGAGTAAGAGTAAGAGTAATAGTAGCAGTGAGAGTAAAAGTAGTAGCAATCAGCAATAACAACAGCAACAGCAATAGCAACAGCAAGAGCAATAGTAATAGTAATAGCAATAGCAATAGCAAAAGCGATAGCAATAGTAATATAGCAATAGCAATCGCAATAGGAAGAGTAAAAGTAATAGTAATAGTTGTCGAAAATAGGGGCCCATAAAATAGTAGGATCCTTATTGCGAGGCGCCCAAAATAAGGTACCCCTAATGCCCTCATTCGCTGGGTTTCAAAAAAAGGCATATGAATCAAAGCAACCCTGCACGGCTTAAAACAGCGGGGGGGTTGGGGGGGGCGCAGCCCCCCCCATTTGCAGAGACAACGTTCACATGATGGGCTTCGAAAACACTCTTTGAATCAAGCTTGCACGTCTCGAAAAGCGCGGCGGCGGGTGTTTTGTTCTTCCGTGCCTGTTCGTGTCTCTTCTTCCGTTAGCATTCTAACCTAATATATATATATAACATAGTAAACCAGAAGAACGACATAAGATGGTTCGACAACACAAAAATGGTGTGACATTTTCTGACATAACAGAACCTTGCTTCTTATAGCATATAATAGAATACTAAAAATACAACAATACAATATAACAGAAGATGACATAGAACAAAACAACATCTTAGTTTATAGTGTAGTACATTGTAACATAGTACAGTACAGTGTGTATATTTACAACATAATATGTAGTATATTTTATAGGTTACATTTACATTATGTTATATTATGTTACGGTACATTACGATATTATGGTAAATTCGATTGGGCTATGTAGTATCCTGTTGCTTGTATCTTTGTTTCTGTGATTTTTCATATTCTTTCTCTTTCGTATTTTCCAACTTTGCTTTTTTATTCTGGACTTCTTTCTTTCTTTCGCTCGTTCATTTCTTTTCTTTCTTTCTGTTGTTCTTTCTTTGTTCATCTCATACTCCCTTCCTTTCTTTCTTGCTTTCCTTTCTGGTTTGATTTATTTCGTTCTTTCTTTGGTTCGTTATTTCTTTCGTTCTTGCTTTCGTTCTTTTTTTCGTTTTTGCTTTCGTTCTTTCGTTCTCTCTCTCGTTCTATCTTTCTTTCTTTCTGTTTTCCTTGTTTTCGTCCTCTTTAGATACAGCAATTCTTGAATTTTTCCCAGGGGAAACACTGTGTTCATACGGATTCGTTTTCATTTCCTGAGGATTTGCTTGGTTTTTGGTTCGGGAAAACACGATTTTCCTACGGATTCCGTTGTATTTCCTTAAAGTTTCTTTCTTTGGTTCTTGCTTTCGTTCTTCCTCTTGTGTTTGCTTTCGTTCTTTCGTTCTCTCTCTCGTTTTTTCTTTCTTTCTGTCTTTCTTTCTTGCTTTTTAGATACAGCAATTCTTGAATTTTTCCAAGGGAAAACACTGCTTTCCTAGGGATTTTCTTTCGTTTCCTAAGGATTTGCTTGGTTTTTCTTAGTGAAAACACGATTTTCCTACGGATTCCGTGGTATTTCTCTAAGTTGTCAACTCTCTTTGGTTCTTTCCTTGTGTTTTCTTTTTTCTTTCCTTGTAGCTTTCTTTCTTTACTTAGTTCTCTATTTTTGTTTTCTTTCTTTACTTATAGCTTTCTTTATTTACTTATTTCTCTGTTTCTTGCATGGCTTTCTTTCTTTCTTTCGTTGTTTCTTTCTTTCTTTCTTTTGTTATTTCTTTCTTTCGTTGTTTCTTTATTTCTTTATTTCGTTCTTTCTTTCGTTGTTTCTTTATTTCTTTCTTTTGTTATTTCTTTCTTTCGTTGTTTCTTTCTTTCCTTCTCTCTCTCTCTGTCTCTCTGTCTTTCGTTCCTTTTTCCCCTTCCTTTCGCGGATACCCGTCTAATTTTTTTGATTCTTATTTAATTTTTTTTGATCCTTATTTAATTTTTTGATCCTTATTTAATTTTTTTTAACTTCTATCCCGCTTTACTGACCTAAATTCGCCTCGGCTCGGCTTAGGGTTGAGGGCGTGACTTAAGGACTGATTTATGAGGCTCTCTATGCCGAAGAAAAAAGCCAAGAAACCGAAAAGCCAAGAAGCCAGAAGCCAAGAAGCCAGGGAAGCCGAGAAGCCAAGCCGGCGGAGGGCCAACCCTTTTTTTTCCTAGGTGCGGCCAAGGATCTGTTCAGGTTCGACACGCAGGATCCCTGTGAAGGGTTCATCGGGGACATAGAAAATTTGCACCGCGCCACAGCGCCAGCGCTTCGACACGCAGGATCCCTGTGGAGGGTTCATCGGGGACGTAGAAAATTTGCACCGCACCACAGCGCCAGCGCTTCGACACGCAGGATCCCTGTGAAGGGTTCATCGGGGACATACAAAATTTGCGCCGCGCCACAGCGCCAGCGCTTCGACACGCAGGATCCCTGTGGAGGGTTCATCGGGGACGTAGAAAATTTGCACCGCACCACAGCGCCAGCGCTTCGACACGCAGGATCCCTGTGGAAGCTTCATCGGGGACGTTGAAAATTTGCACCGCGCCACAGCGCCGGCGCTTCGACACGCAGTATCCCTGTGGAGGGTTCATCGGGGACCTCCCCCCTTTGCAAACCTTTTAAATCGATTGATTGTGTTTTCTTCGCATTAAACCACCCTGACGCGTTGTTGTCAAGACTTCTCCTTCTTGTGTTTTGGCGAATACGTTTTTGTGCATCTTTCGTGCCTTTAGTGAGCGAGGAGTTTAGTCTAAAAAAGCGGGGGGGTTGGGGGGGGCGCAGCCCCCCCCATTTGTAAACCTTTTAAACCCTTCACGATTGATTGTGTTTACTTCGCATTAAACCACCCTGACGGTTTGTTGTATTTACAAACCCTTTAAACCCTTCACGACTGACTGTGTTTTCTTCGCATTAAACCACCCTGACGCGTTGTTGTCTGGCTTTCTCCTTCTTCTGTGTTGGCGAATACGTTTTTGTGCATCTCTTCGTGCCAGTGAGCGGGGAGTTTAGCCAAAAAAAAGCGGGGGGGCTTGGGGGGGGCGCAGCCTGCAAACCTTTTAAACCCTTCACGATTGATTGTGTTTACTTCGCATTAAACCACCCTGACGCGTTCTTGTCTGGCTTTCTTCTTCTTGTGTTTTGGCGAATACGTTTTTGTGCATTTCTTCGCGGCTTTTTAGTGAGCGGGGAGTTTAGCCTAAACAAAGCGGGGGGGTTGGGGGGGCGCAGCCACCCCCCCAGTTGCAAACCTTTTAAATCCTTCACGATTGATTCTGTTTTCTTCGCATTAAACCACCCTGACGCGTTGTTGTCTGGACTTCTCCTTCTTGTGCTTTGGCGAATACGTTTTTGTGCATCTCTTCGCGGCTTTTTAGTGAGCGGGAAGCTTAGCCTAAAAAAAGCGGGGGGGTTGGCTCCCCCCATTTGCAAACCTTTTAAACCCTTCACGATTGATTGTGTTTACTTCGCATTAAGCCACCCTTACGCTTTGTTGTATTTACAAACCCTTTCAACCCTTCACGACTGATTGTGTTTTCTTCGCATTAAACCACCCTGACGTGTTGTTGTCTGGCTTTCTCCTTCTTCTGTGTTGGCGAATACGTTTTTGTGCATCTCTTCGTGCCAGTGAGCGGGGAGTTTAGCCAAAAAAAAGCGGGGGGGCTTGGGGGGGCGCAGCCTGCAAACCTTTTAAACCCTTCACGATTGATTGTGTTTACTTCGCATTAAACCACCCTGACGCGTTGTTGTCTGGCTTTCTTCTTCTTGTGCTTTGGCGAATACGTTTTTGTGCATCTCTTCGCGGCTTTTTAGTGAGCGGGGAGTTTAGCCTAAACAAAGCGGGGGGGTTGGGGGGGCGCAGCCACCCCCCCAGTTGCAAACCTTTTAAATCCTTCACGATTGATTGTGTTTTCCTCGCATCAAACCACCCTGACGCGTTGTTGTCTGGACTTCTTCTTCTTGTGTTTTGGCGAATACGTTTTTGTGCATCTCTTCGTGCCTTTAGTGAGCGGGGAGTTTAGTCTAAAAAAAGCGGGGGGGTTGGGGGGGGCGCAGCCCCCCCCCATTTGCAAACCTTTTAAACCCTTCACGATTGATTGTGTTTACTTCGCATTAAACCACCCTGACGCTTTGTTGTATTTACAAACCGTTTAAACCCTTCACGACTGATTGTGTTTTCTTCGCATTAATCCACCCTGACGCGTTGTTGTCTGGCTTTCTCATTATTCTGTGTTGGCGAATACGTTTTTGTGCATCTCTTCGTGCCAGTGAGCGGGGAGTTTAGTCTAAAAAAAAAGTGGGGGGGCTGGGGGGGCGCAGCCTGCAAACCTTTTAAACCCTTCACGATTGATTGTGTTTACTTCGCATTAATCCACCCTGACGCGTTGTTGTCTGGCTTTCTTCTTCTTGTGCTTTGGCGAATGTATTCCTTGTCTGCGTTCTTGTTGCTGTTACGGGACCGAGGGACCGGCGGACCGGAGACCACGGGACCAGGAGACCACGGGACCAGAGGACCAGCAGACCAGAGGACCAGGGGACTACAGGACCAGAAGAGCAGACGACCAAGGGACCGCAGGACCAAGGACTAGAGGACCAGCAGACCAGAGGACCAAGGACCAAGGGACCACAGGACCAAGGACCAGGGGACCGCCTGCACCAGGGACCCTTGGCCGCACCTCGCAAACAAGGGTTGGCCGCACCTTTGAAAAAAAAAACCCTGGCCCGCCAAGCCAAGCGCGCACACAAGCCAAAGAAAAAAAAAATGCCCCAAAAAAAAAAGAATCCAAAAATACATACGCCTCCTTAAAGAAAATTGTGCATGCAAGCAACATCCGGAGTGGTCGTAACGGTCGTCCCGTTGCAGAAGCACAGGGGCTGCTCCCATTTCTTGTCGTTGCGATCGCAGTCGACGGTCCCGCTGACATAAAAGCACTTGCCTGTCGCTGGGTCGTCGACTGGATCGAAGAAGGCACCGTAGCTTTTGATCTGCGTGGTGGTGCATGTTTTGCCACTCGTGTTCAAAATCTGATCCTCAACTTTTGCGGGCGTGTCGAGCTCTGCGATCTCATCTGCCCCACAGCCGCCGTAGCCGTTATACTGGCAAAGGTCGTTGCAGGTGTCGTGCAGATCACCCAAAATCCACATGGGAGCCGCCTAGATTGCTTCAGGTATGGGGAAAAAGGGCTTAATCCCTAAACCCTAAACTCTAAACCCTAAACCGATTCTTGAGGACTCTCGGGTTTGACTCTCCGACCCTGAACTTAAGCTTCCTCAGCAGGCCGAGGGACCGTGGTGGTCGACGTGGTCACCGGCACCTCACAGCGCAAAGCAAAGGAAATCGCCAGCCCCGGAGTGCACTGGGTCATATAAGATTTTCGATTCACTGCCGCTGCGAAAACACATCGGCAACTGCAAAATCGCTTAACAGGCCAGTGCTTGCAAGTGCCTGCATGCGGGCGTGCGGGCGTGCGGGCGGGCGTGCGCGGGTGGGTGGGTGGGTGGTGGGTGGGTGGGTGGGTGGGCAAGGGCCTCAGGGGTTTGGGGCCTTGCCGACTTCGGGGCTCCAGTTGCAGGGCCAGGAACCGTGACCGTCGTTGGCACCGGCGCGTCCGGCGGCAAGTCCGCCTGACCCCAGAGACTCCAATATCCCTCCATTAAGGAATATATGCCTTAAATGAATAGTAGGATCCCCAATATGATTTAAGGTATAAATCCTTCAAAAAGGGATACTGGAGTCTCTGGGACAGTGCAAAGCAGAAGAACTCACCCTGCCAGAGCAAGAAACTCAGAATTCCGGATCAGGGCTGGGGCTCAAGGGCTGTACTTGGAGGTTCATGGGTAGTTATAAGTGGGGTTCCTTTAAAGGGATCTATAGGGATTCTATAAGGGTATAGGGTTTTGGGCTCACTTGGAGGCTCGGGGGTATAGGTATAAGAGGGGTTATAAGTCCCCTAATATGGGTTATACGTCTAGTTACCCTACTTACAACCCTACATATACCTACCCATGAAGCTCCAAGGAGGGTTTGGTTGGGGTTTAGGGCTCACAGGTTTGATGATTCGGAGTTGCTTTGGGTTTAGGTTTGACGGTAGAGCGCCTCGAGACAGCTCGGTACTGTTTGGGACAAGAGCTTGACCGGCAAATACCGGATCGAGACACTTCCAGCTCTGGTCCAGCAACACAAGCAGTCGCTCACTCCTACACTACACTACAACACAAGTCCTTCCAGCTCAGCGTCTCAGCGCCGCATGACATGCTGCCTTGACTGCGCCTAGCGACAGGTCAGAGGAAACCCTAAACCCTAGGTCAGATACCGCATTGGGCCAGGAGCTTCAAGTGCTAACTAGCAGCAGTCGTGGTGGGGTTCTCTGGCAAGTTGTCGCCGTTGTCGTGGCTGTAGTAGTACGCCTCGGATAGCCCCTATGCCAAAATCAGCTTTCGTGGTAAGGACGACCAGCACTCCTCGGGTGAGTCGGGAAGCCGATCCGGTTCGCTGCTCGATTCGGAATACGGTTGATGATATAAATCCTGCATTACCTTAAGGGCCCTAAACTATGGGATTTATGGTACATTCCTTACCATGGGTAATGCAGGATCTATATCATCAACCGTAGAGCTGCTGGTTAACATAAGACCAGAAGCCTCCCAGGCGTGCACGAAACGCTAGGCGCTCAAAAGCTTAAAGCTGCCGCCCAACATAAGAGCTGCAGAAGTTTATTATGACTAGTTGTACTATTAATACTGTTCTTTGTGCTGTTGCTACTATGAACTATTATATTGTTATGATTTTGACGACTATGACTATTATTAATTGCTACTTCCATTAGTATTACCATTGTTACAGGCGGCCAAGCGGCCTTCCCGCGGCGCTGCCTGGGAACATGCTCCGACACGAGCTGCAAAGGTCGGAGGCACACGAAGCAAAGGGGCGTTCATACCGGAGGTTTACTTGGAGGTTCAGGGGTCGTTTTAAGTGGGGTTATAAGCCCTTCATACAGGTTGTAGCCATAGTTACCCTACTTAATGACCCCACTTATAAGTACCCATGAACCTCCAAGTATGGTCTAGAAATGGACGAGTTCTGGGCCATTTTTTTGTTGGCCTGCTTTCGCACGTGCCTGCACCGCGGTAGTCTCACGTACGGGTACCGGATTCTACCACGCCGGAATTGCCTATGCACTAGCTTCAACCTCTGAACCCGGAAACCCTCAGTAAGCTCAGT
The DNA here is from genome assembly GCA_905221615.1 of Symbiodinium sp. CCMP2592. Classification (NCBI taxonomy): domain Eukaryota; class Dinophyceae; order Suessiales; family Symbiodiniaceae; genus Symbiodinium; species Symbiodinium sp. CCMP2592. The sequence continues at coordinate 59,791 of CAJNDT010006088.1, read as the reverse complement.
AGGGAAGCTTTGGAAAATTCTCGAAGATGCTATTCACATGTTCAGTTCTCCAAATCAGGGTCCCTTTGCAGCCCCCCAAATATAGAACGGGCTACAAAGGGACCCTAGTTTAGAAAATCGCCCATATCTTAGCCCTAAACCCTGAACCCAAAACCCTAAATCCTAAACCCTAAACCCTAAATCCTAAACCCGAAACCCTAACCATGACGCCTCATGACCGGAGCCCTTCCAGCACAGCTGAAACGGCTCGAAGCCTCACTGAACCCTAAAAACCCTAAACCCTAAAGAACCCCTAACACCCTAGACTCTCTAAACCCCAAAGCAACCCCTAACCCCTAAACCCTAAACCCTAAACCCTAAACCCGAAACCCTAAACCCTCTAAACCCCAGAGCAACCCCACCCTAAGGGCTGGGCATCCTGGGACGTCTCTTCCGGCGAGCCCTCCGAGGCCAATCCTGACCCGGCTTGAACTTTGAGGTTCTTGCTTAGGGGTAGGGGCTTAGGGGTAGGGGTTTAGGGTTTAGGGTTTAGGGTTTAGGGATTAGGGATTAGGGTTTATGGTTTAGGGCTGGCGCTTCCGAGGTGTAGGCTTCCGGGGTCTAGGGCTCAGGCTCTTTTAGGGCGGCTTCCGGACGTGAATGTTTAGTGCGCCACGAAAAGATACGCACAAGAGCCCGAGGTTGGACCGCAGTGCTATGTATCAAAGTTTGTGCCAAAGTCAGCAAGCTTTTACCGGGTACTGGTAGATGGTATACCACATGATACCACCCACGGTAACTTCATGTAACATACTATATACTATGACATACTTCACTATAAATATACTATAATATACCATGACATACTATGATATACGTATAATATACTATTTTATAATACTCCATTATATTCTATAGTATACCACGCCGCTAGACCCTAAACCCTAACTTCCTGCCTCATCCGCGGAGAGGTGATGCTGGAGCAGGGCCAAGTCGTCCGCGGCCCGCCCGCCCTCGGACCTGCGCTACTTGGAGGTTCACGGGTACTTATAAGGGTCCCTTTAACGGGATTTATAGGGATTCTCTAAGGGTATAGGGTTTAGGGCCTACTTGCCTACTTGGAGGTTCATGGATAGCTATGAGTAGGGTTAAAAGTAGGGTAACTATACCCATAGCCCATAGTAGGGGACTTATAACCCCACTTATAACTACCCCTGAACTTCCAAGTAAGCCACGATGCCAAAGCACTGCTTAAGATACGGGTGATTTTCCGAATTAGGGTCCGTGTTTAGGTCCTTCTTATGAGGATGCCCTTCCATTTTGGGGGGCCTACAAAGGGACCCTGATTTAGAGAACTACCCATACGAACGCAAGAGGTATAGGTGCCATCGTGTCCAGGCTCATACAGCAGCCAGCTTAAGGCACGGTATCAAGATAACACTTCGGGAGCGAAACAAACTTTCTGTGATTTGGAACTTGCCTCCGCCGGAATTGATGAAACCTGAAAAAGCCACAGCACCTGCCTGCAGGTAGGGCAGGCTTCTGAGTCGGGGCCAGCAGAAGCCAGGAAGATGAGCGTGGTAGACAGGACGATACTTACCTCGAGACTGGACCCGCGACTGGCTGAATCGTGAATCTTGAAGCGTGCACCGGGCTGGCTGAACATGTTCACCAACAGCATATCCACACAGACTCTTTAAAAACACGCCTCGGCATTCGCAGCCACATGTAACAAGCAGTACCTCGCACTCCTGAAGAAGCTCCCCGAGAAGAACTGTCGAGGCAAGCCGGCAAGCATCCGGCATTAATGCTGCACAGACGCAACGACGGAGACGTGCACCATTTTTCACGGGGCGACACCCTCCAAAGAAGTCCCGGAAGCTACCATAGCTCTTGAGCCAAGAGAACAACATGTCACCTAACAAAACCAGTAGATGCAAACATCAAGCTCTCCAAGCTTGTGCTGACCCCTGTTTCACAGCTTCAGTCACTAGACTATGTAGCATACAACCCCCATCCAGTGCAGATCCAACAATGACAACAATGCTACCGGTACCGACACCCCCGCCTGCATTTTCTTGGGGCAAGCCGTGCGCGCGACTGGCAGCTTCATCGACCCCCCTGGACTTCGAGGACCCATCATCAAGATTCGCATCGACATTCATACACCGAAGGAACCGGTGGCTGCGACAAACTCCAGCTGATTCAGATCTCTCATGCAGACCAGACACGTTTCAAGAAGGTGAAATCGCCTTTCACAGCGTGCTTGGCCAGCCAGTAGCGGTACGGCTAGCTGAGACCCAGGATGCTCGACACAATGCAAGGCCAGAGGCCCAAGCACACTGGAAGCGAATCTCCGGTCGTACCATTCATATCCGAGTAGAGCCTGGACGAATGCCCAGCCGGGTCGACGAGCCTCAGCCCTTCGGTGATGTCATACGTAAGACGTATCCTGGGTTCTTGTTATAGGGTTATAACTAAAGATAGCTATACTTATAACCCATATTAGGGACTTGAAACCCCACTTATAACTACCCCTGAACCTCCAAGTAGGGTCTTGTGGTCTCGGCTCTCTTGACCCTGGCCTCAACAAGCGCCTCATGAGGATGAGAAAGTTCGGTCACGGGTGGAGCCACTTCTAATCACCCGTAGCCTTAGCCATAGTAGTCTACAGCTAGCCAGTGGTTTTGGGGTTCCTTGGGCTCTTTAGCTCCTTAATAGGGATTATCATCATCCCTGGCTCCTTAGCTCCTCCAATACAAGTGGATAGACAAGCCTATCAAAAGCCCGCCCCTCAACCCAAAATAGATTCCAACGAAGCCCTGCAACGAACCAGGTGGCCCTGCTCATGTCAATTACCAGCCTAAGTAGCATTGCGGCTTGCCTGCTTTGCAAGGCACCTTCTCCAAGTTTAGAAACGGTTGAGACGCTTTGGCCGCAGCTGTCATGCGAAGCTCGTCGATCAGGCGGCACCAGTTGGAAGAGAGGGTGCACACCCAGGCATCGGACTCCAAGGCTAATTCGAGGTTCATGAATGCTGACAGGACTTCTCTTCTGGCGGCCTTGCCCGGTCTCAGATGCATCCAGGGATCATAGTTCCCCCGCCTCTTCTCAACATAAGTTACGTTCCATCCCCGATTACACAGCTTCTGGGCCGCTTTGATCACATCTGGGTCATCCGTTGACACAAAGATATTTCGTGCTGCAAAGGACTCAGCTGGATACTGAAAGCTGGCGTTGCTCTCAGCCACCTCGCGGTGCAAGATGCGCAAATCTTGTCGCCCCGCTGCAAGCCGCTGCATCCCACGAATGTAGTCACTCCTGGGCCAATGGAAGAAGCAACTTAAGCCGTAAGCTTCGTTCCCCAGTGGTCGGGTCAGTGCAAAAGTAGATTTGTTTGATCTCGCTTACCATTCATCAGCCTAGTGCAAAAGTTGAACAGGCAGTCGTCAATCTAAGGCTCAGGGCGTGCTCCACCACCCTCTCCTGCTTTTGAAGCCGTGGCGCACAAAGGTCGCCATGCTCCCAGCGGCCAGCATGCCGGACGAATTTACGTGACGCCCACAGGAGACCAACGACTCAGATCTCAACTTGTCAATCGCATGCCTCGTCCGTTCCTGAAAGCGAAGTAGATACGTGATGGATTGAGCCCGCCACCAGTAAAGCCAGAAGTCCTTCTTGATGGGAGACTGTGCCAACATCTCATGAAAGCGTGTAGGCACAGGCCGGGTAGTCTGCGTGTAGGGCTTGTCTACTTTCATGACATCCCCGTGCACATGCGCACAGGGACCAATCTCTTGGAGCCAGCACTGCCAGCTGTGGGCGCCAGGGCAAAATCTCTTGTCATAGTACTGAAGCAGTGTATCCTTGACAGGGACCACTAGGACTCTGTCCAACTCCATGGCCAAAGCCAAGGCTTGACCAAGCTGATGCAACATAGATCCAATTCCACTGGGTCCCGTTCGAAATATTAAGACCTTGGCGTCGCGACAATCTCCTCAGTTGGCCGACATGTGGACTACCCAAACTTCACGCCTAAGACCTGTCCAAAATCACACAACCTAATACAAACGGTTCAGCTGAACTTCTGGGATGTTGATGATCCCAAATCATCTGCTGGGCCCAAGCCGTACCGTAGAGTATGGCCTTGCGAGATGCGCCCTGCTGAATCATGCGCCAGGGATATCTCTTCGCGTCCCAGCCGCGGGCCAACAGCTCCTGATCCAGTCTGAAAGCTTCCTGGGAGGGGTCGCCAACGCCAGACTCCAGCTTGTAGATGTGATTCTGCACGGGCGTTTGTCGCGTTGGGGGAGTGTCCAGGGGCTCTGAACTGTGCACAGCTGGCGTTGAGATGTTCGAAGGCACATTTTCAGTGACATTCACCGCACTGGACAGGTTCGAGGGCCTGATGTGCTCCGTGGGTTTGAGAGTCGCGAGAAGACTCAGGCCCAAAGATACCAGTAAGAGCCGACGGAGAGCTGCACTTCTTGCAGGGTCCATCTGAAGCTGAGCCAAAATGCGAAGAAGCGAAGCTTGCGGAGACTCAACTTACTTGCAGGAAACTCCAGCTCGTTGAGACAAGGTGCCACAAACCCCTTGGATCCTGAAGCACCACCCTGAAAGGCTACGGATCACCGAAATACAGAGAATACTAAAACGAAGCGGAATCATCAATCTATGCAGTTCGTATAGGTTTGGGTGAGGTATGCATCCACTGAGGGTGTTGGATCGACCTTTCCTCTCGCAAGCCTCTCCAAAGCCACTTTGGGCTTGCAAACGAGCGAGTGCGACCGCTAAAGACGAGAACACGAAGTCTAACCCTAGACTGCCCTGCATTTGAGAAGACCCGAAAGACCCGAAGCCCTAGACCAAAATCCGATAAACACCTCCGAAACACTACACCCTAAACTCTAAAACTTAAACCCCACTAGTCGTCATCGTCGTCCTCTTCCGCGAGCAGGCCAGGAGGACCCGGCACGGAAAACTCTGAAGAATCAAGCTCGAGAAGAATGTCCTCCAAATCCTGGGTTTAGGCTTTAGGGCTTTAGGGTTTCGGGGTTACGGATTTTACCTTAAAGGGCTATGGGTTTAGGGTTTTAGGTTTTAGGGGTTTTAGGGCTTTAGGGTTCAGGGTCTAGGGGTAAGGCTTTCGGTTTTAGGGTTTTGTGGCATTTGAGGCTGGCTGGGTTTGCGGTTGTCGGATCGAGGTCAACAGCCGAGGGTGGCTTCGGATCATATGGTTTTTTACGATGTTTGAACCATAGTTGTAACTTACGTTCGACTTGTAGTTGTAAGATCATGGTCGGAATACCTCTGATGAGTGAACTCAAACTTTAAAGTCTTCCAGTTTGGGGTTTTTAAGGAGGATTCAGTTCGTTGGGTCTTCCGTTGACGAGTCTTAATGCGCTCCCAGATTTTTCTACAAAATTTGGTGGAGCTAAGGTCTTGCTTGGGGTTTGGGGTTTCAGGAGTCTGAAGCGTGGGGTTTGAGTTTAGTGTGTAGCTGCTTTTTTCGTGTCCCAAAGCCCCTAACCTTAAACCCAAAAGCTAAAAAGGCCCCAAACCTTGAGGTTCAATTGATCCCAAAAGCCCCCGAGGACCCTAAACCCTAAACCCTAAATCCTAAACCCCAAACCCTAAACCCTAATTCTAAACCCTAAACCCTAAACCCTGAACCCTAAACCCTAAACCGTTTTTGGCTCCTCCACAAAGAACCCCTGAGAGACGAAGCGACCTCGTCGGGAACCTCGCCGGACGCACAGAGCTTCAGCTGAGCTGCCCGCTCCTGGGTCTTTTTTGGTTTCCTTTAAAGGGATCTAAAAGGGTTCCTTTGAGGGCTCCTATAAGGAATCTATACGATTCTAGGCTTTAGGGTGTTTGGGGTTTCGGGTGTTGGGCTTTAGGGCTTTATGGGTTTATAGGGGTTTAGGGTGTTTGGGGTTTCGGGTGTTTGGTTCGAGTTTTGGGCTTTAGGGCTTTATAGGAGTTTAGGGGTTTAGGGGTTTAGGGTTGAGGGGTTTAAGGGTTTGGGAATTGTGATTTGGGTCTCGGGAGTGGGACAATCCAAGGTCTGGTTTTAACCCCAAGGTGCGGGTTTTAGAGTTCAGCGTTTCGGGTTTAGGGAGTTTCGGCGAAGGATGCAGGGGGTTGAGGTGCGATACCCTCCCACTCAAAAGACTTGAACTCAAGTTCAGATTTCTGAGAGAACCGACATGTCTCAAGCCCTGCGACATGGCATGCTGGTGCTGCTGTGCAGGCATGTCGGTGCGCATCCTCACGGCTGGTGCAGGGTTGAGCTCCGGGGGTTTAGCGGTTAAGGGTTTGGGGGGCTTACGTGCCGGGTTGAACCACGGGGTGGGGGGGGGCCCTCTACCCAGAGACTCTAAGATCCCTGAAACATTTAAGGTATATTCCTTTATGGAGGGATATTGGAGTCTTTGGGTAATTCACACCACACAAAACTTACCTTTGGTTAGTAGGGAATGGAGGAATGGGGTACAATTATAACTACTATCACTACCATTCTTCCATTCCCTACTATCCAACAGTAAGAAAAACCACCTGAGATGATTTGACGCTCAGCGGCGGAGTCGGGCCCGTAAGCTACCACGGCATTCTCCCAGGCCTGGAGCTGCTGCAAGTGCGAAACGGTCAGTGGGCCCCTTTAAGGATGCTATAAGGCTACTATAATAAGGGTACTATAAGGGTACTATAAGGGTAGTAAAAGGATACTATGTGATCTTACAGCCAAGACGAGCACATATTGACTCCCATATGGAGGCGAGCAAGAACGACGACATTTTAAGACCGGTGCAGAGCAAGACGAGGCACAAGCCAACAACGGTACGTGCCAAAAGCAAGCAACAGCACCAGAACCAACATCGTAAGACTAATCGACAGCAGCATAAGCAAGCGGGTCGAGGGTAACCACGCCGAAACTCACACTCTGAACCATCAAACTGTCAACACGCTACCCCTTAACACTTTATCGTGAGATTCCCCAAGCCCAGAACGCTTCTGCAGAAGTTGGGCTTGAACTTCAGGGTGAATTATGTAGGGACATGAAGCCATAAAATCTCCAAGAGAGCTAACTATCCCTGAGTGAGCAAGGTAAGCTAAACCAGAATCAGCAGCCCTAAAACAACTTGCTAAGTCTATCTTTTTTCATTCAGGACCTAAACCCACAAACTTCGTGGGGAATAGGGGGTCCTCCTAAACCCTAAACCCTAAACCACCGAACTTCGGGCTTCGCGGGGGTTGGTGGGGGGTGGTGGGGGGTTAGGGAAAAGGAGACCTCTTGGGCCATGCTTTTCGCGAGGTCGGCATCGCCGCCTTCCCAGGCGAGCCTTGGCTCGACCACGAGGATTCCGATCAGAGCCCAGATTCTTGTATTATTATTAACAATTATTACAATTACTACATATTACTATTAACATTTTTTATTGATATGGGAGTTTCCGGAAATAGGGGACCCTAATATACCACCCTAAATGGTAGGATCCCTATTATAAGGACCCCCGAATAAGGTACCCCTATTTTCGGAAACTCCCATATCGGTTTCGCTGCGACTACTTTATTGCTTCTGTTGTCATTGTGATTGTACGACTATTACTATTACTATTACCATTACTATTACTAGTGCTGCTCTTGTTGCTATTGGTATCGCTATCTCTGCTATTCATTGCATTTTACTATCAAACTTACTGTTCTTACTACTGTGGTTACGGCTACTGCTACTACTACTACTACTACTACTACTACTACTACGACTAGTACTACTACTACTACTACTACTACTACTACTACTACTACTACTACTACTACTACTACTACTACTACTACTACTGCTACGACTACTTCTACTTCTACTACTACTTCTACTACTACCACCACCACCACCACTACCACTACCACTACCACTACCACCAGCACCGTCACGACTACTACGACGATGACTACTACTACGACTACGTCCCACTCCGTGCTGCTGCGAGTCCGCAGGCTTGGGGCTTAGGGCATCGGTCGATTCGGGTGATTCGTTGCTTTGGGCCAAAGCTCAACATTCAGTAACTGTTTGTGGTGTTTGCGGTTTCCACAACTACTGCTTACCTCTCGGCGGTGGGAATCTGTAGAAACGCAACTGCAGGTCGATCGGTCATGAGTTATGATGATGGTCGATGACGATACAGCTGTTGCGGCTCTTGCCGCACTGTATACCTGTGGTCTAATGACCCCTTGTCCGTTCTAACTGCTTTCATACCCAGAGACTCCAATATCCCTTAATTAAGGAATATTCTTTGAATCATATAAGGGATCCTATTATAATTTACGGTATATTCCTTAATTCAGGGATATTGGAGTCTCTGGGTAACTGCTTTCATAGCCCGAAGACCGGTCTGCCTTGGGAGTCCTCCTGCAAGCTACAGCTCCGAAACTCAGAACGCAGGTCAAAGGTTTTGGGTCCAGGTCGGGGAAACGAGGATTTATGGTGACGGCCGTCAACCCACACATTTCCCGACATCTAGAATGTATTTGAGGTTTAGGGCTCTTTTTTTTAAAGGGTTTAGGGTTTAAGGATTAAGCTTTAGGGATTAGGGATTGAGGTTTAGGGTTTAGGGTTTCGGGATTAGGGTTAAGGGATTGGGAATTCGGGATGGGGGTTTAGGGGAGGTAAAATCCTTGGGGTCTCAGTCACCCTTGTCCTTTTGGAAACAATAGACAGAGCCCTACACCTATATCCCTTAGTAGGAATTATTTAAGAAGGTCTACTAGCCGGTCTGTTTATTCTTTTGGGGGAACCACTTGGAGGGGCAGGGGACTTAGTAAGTAGGTTATAAGTAGGGTTATAAGTTATAATTGGGGTAACTCCATTTAGGATACTTATAACTCTACTTATAACCTACTTACTAAGTCCCCTGCCCTTCCAAGTAGACCCTAAACCCTAAACCCCATAGATCCCTTTAAGGAACCTTATAGATCCCTTTAAGGAGCCCTTTAAGAGCCCTTACTAAGTCCCCTGCCCTTCCAAAGTTCGAGGCTCCCTGGGCCTCCGGAGCCTCCCCCACGCCCTGCAGGCCCAGGGGCAGGAAGCCTACGTGGAGCACCTCGGCAAGCTGTTAGGTCTTTAGGGTTTAGGATTTAGGGTTTAGGGTTTAGGGAGTGTTTAGTGTTTAGGGTTTAGGGTTTGGGGTTTAGGGTTTAAGCTGTTCTGTGAGATCGATCTACCTACTCTATCAGGTGCACGCAGTGGTAGGTAACACCTGTGACAATCATGTCCACTTACATTCTTCATCGTACTCTGTCTGCAGATAGTGTGACGGTTCATCTGGTTTCGGCAGTGGCAGAGGAGGTAGCATAGTAGTGGCAGTCGTAGTGGTCGGTGGAAGTCGTGATCGTATTGATAGTAGTGATGGTAGTGACTGTGGAAGTGGTAGTAGTTGTAGTAGTGGTGGTAATAGTAGTCTTGAGTTATGGCGCCTGTCTCAACATGACCCCAGCTCCCTGGCCCTGTCCCCCGCGCCTTGCTCTTCAATGCGGGGCTTCCCTCTAACTCCACGTCCAGGAGTTCCTCAGATGCGAAGTTGGGCACTGCAAGTTCCCAAAGCCGCACCGATAAGCCGATAAGCCCCAAGGCCCTAGAGGCTTAGATGCCACTTTCTTCAGACCGCGAACGGTGGAAGGCTGGGTCTGATTCAAAAGAGGACCACGCCATCTTAAGGCGACCATGCGTGACAAACATACGGTGACAAACATACAGCGGTGAGACCCATGTACATAGCTCTGTGTGTGTGTGTGCACGCACGCCTGCGCACTTTCCGTGTTTTGCGACGGTGTCGCAATCAATACAAAAACGCACACTCACTCTATAGTCTAAAGATGCAGATGCATGTCTGTATGACTCTGCATCTGTATCTCCCTGTTCGCCTGCCCTGGCAAACTTTCTGCGAATCGAGAGGCCACCATCTGAGGGACGAGCTCGCGGGCCATCTCGGCCGTGTCGTCGGCCACGACGGCGGAGAGCTCAAGGGCCTGACCGGGCTTAGGTAGAGAGGTTTAGGGTTTCGGTTTAGGGTTTAGGGTTTAGGGTTTAGGGTTTAGGGTTTAGGGCTTAGGGTTTAGGGTTTAGGGTTTACGGTTTAGGGTAGGGTTGCAAGGGTTTAGGGTTTGGGGCCGTTTGGTGAACTTCAAGGTCTCCAGTGCGTTTAAGGGGGCCTACTTGGAGGTTCAAGGGTAGTTATAAGTGGGGTGAAAGTCCCGAAAAATGGGCAGAAAGTACAGTTACCCTAAGTACCCATGAACCTCCAAGTAGGGTTGAGGAGTAGTTCCGGGATTCGCGCGGTTCAGGAGCCGACTGGGAGGGATTCGGGCTACAGGCTTGCAGCCTCAAGTTCCAGGCTTTCCTGGTCTCTTGCCTGAGGTGCAAAAGCTGAGCTTGCTGAGCACACGCTCTCAGATTCATGGGCCCCGAGCCTCCTCATGTATCGGTGTTTCGGGCTTCAGCATGGTGAGGCCTGACGCCCGAAACTTGAAACTTGGAGCCTTGCATCCTAGCTCCAGGGCCCCCCCCAGCCGATTCGTAATACTGTTGATGATATAAATCCTGCACTACCCAGAACAAGGAATATACCATAATTCCCATAGTCTAGGGTCATTAAGGTAATGCAGGATTTAAATCATCAACTGTAGTGTTCTTCAGTTCTTGGGGCTTGGGGACTTTTCTGTGTTCTTTGGTCTTCGGAGCTTTCACGATGCAAGGTGCTGCAACATCCTGAAGCCTTCTGTGTGAGCACAAGCAGAAGTACATTCCTGAACTCATACATGTCTCTTGAACGTCCGTTTGCTACACGACCCTTTCTGCACATTGACTTTCGTGGAGCGAAAACCTACCTAGATTTGTTCGTGCATCTTCTGCCTCACAGCTTCGTGTATGCGAACACATGTGTATGTGGATATATAGAAAAAGGCCGGAAAACGAACATATAGACTCTAGATAACCGCCTTTCCCGAAGCGACACCTCCTTGAGATCACGCAGCTGCTGACGATTCTGGTTGCTAGCCATCTTCGCCTCCCCCTGCAGCATGCAGACTGGGCACCTGTCTCAGGGCCAACTTTGCGATGTGGATTCAGGTTTTTTGCAATGTAGGGTTACGGTTACAGAAACCTCGCTAACAATAAGACACTGGACACAGATATGTCGAGATCCGTCGATTTAGTCGCCTCTTTTCCTTCCAACTGTGCATCTATCTGTCCGTTGATCATACACCTGCATGCCTCATGATGTCTTTCTGGCTGTCGCTCCTTCCCCCTATCTATCTCTGTCTGCGCGCTTCTGAAGGTGAGTCAGCGTGTGGGCGTGTATCCTCGCGTGAACACATGAGTACGCGCATGCTTGCGCACTGGTGGTATTGTGTCTGTCTCTCTGTCGGTGTGCGTGTGTCTTAGTATGAACGCATGCATGTCACGTACGCTTAGTGTACATCAAGATTGTAAGTTGTCCAAGCAAGATCAGATAAGTGAGATAAGTGTCTGGCTGGACAGATGAGCATATCTGCAAGCATCCGTGCCTGCATGCAGTAATGCCCCACCAAGTGTACTTAGCTACTTGGTTCCTGAATTACTTGCGCACCAATTTACTCCTCTGCGTACCATTCACCAGACATGCCTGCCTACCTACATACCTACCTACCTACCTCCCACCTGCCTACCTACAACCCTACAACCCTACAACCCCACAACCCTACATGCACACGTACATGCGTACAGATTGCATGCAAGGATGGAAAATATACATGCGTAAACACCCTGCAATCAGGCGTTCATGCATACATTAATGCATAACTGCATACATGAAGGCATGCGTACATGCATAAATACATAAACACAACCAGACATATATCCATCTTTCGGACGCTGCAAAAAATGCTTTATATCCATACATTGATACATACATACTACATTGACAGATACCTCCACAAACACATGCAGACATACATACATACATACATACATACATACATACATCCCTGCTTACGTTCGTGCGTGCGTGCGCGCGTGCATTCGTTGTTCCATGCATGCCCTTCCATTCATTCATCCATGCATACATACATCAGTTCATGCATCCATGCTTGCATACACACACATGCATGCATGCATCCATACTCACAAACAGACATGCGCAGATACTTGCCCACCCACATACACATACCGGCAAACCTAAGCACACCCTGTCCTGCACGTGTTAAAACAGTTATGTATGCAAGTATCCTTGTTGAATGTAGCAATCACAGACGGAAACCGGTACCTGTCTTGTGCATGCCACCCCTAAACTGCTGGGACTCCAGAGTGATCCCACCTGCACTGGAACTTGAAGAGCCTTTGCAGTGTGGATTGTCGCTCCGCATCTGTCTCGTACGGATCGACGTAAGAAAAGCATAGCTCCTCACCTGCAGAGATGTCACGAAGGGCATGCCACACGGCCATCCCACCACCTTGACTCTTGTCCCAGCCTCCCTGCACGTTTGGCTTGCAACTGTGGTTGAATCTTGCAGACATCGCCAGGAGGCCTCCACCTTTGCCCAGCTGCAAAGCGTTGGTCAGTGCGATGCCTGCTGCCGTCTTGTGCTCCCCATGACAGTCTGACAGCTCCCAAAACCGGTCCTGATTAGCCTGACTGCAAGAGGTGAGTGCACTGTTCAAATCCTCGTCCAACTGTCGTAGACTGGTCGCATTTAAAAGAGTTTCCACATCGGCCGCAGACTCAAAAGAGGCTGGCAGACCCAGGAGGGGTGACTCCTGTAATACTACTTCGCCACGCGAAATCGCGCTAGTCGCCACGACTCCGCAGCCCTTCCCTTCCAGTTCTGCCACAGCAATCTTGGAAGAAAGCCCCGGAGGGGCCGATACCTCATCTCCATCTGTGGGCACCTGGAAAATCTCAGCTTGCCGAGCTCTGAGAACCCCGCAAATCCCGCCGCGACGGCTGGATCGTTGCAGACGAGCGCAGCCGCAGCCGCCCAACAGGGCCCAAGGCAGGAAAGACAGGACATCACTGCTGCCACCTTTGCTAGAGACGGTTGGGCACCGGCGGCTTGGCGGGAATTCAGGTCGCACCGCGGAAGGAGGTACGCTGCCGGCTTCCGACGGCAACCGGACACACTGCATGGCTTCGGAATGGCGCTTCACCTTACAGAATGCCCCGAGCCTAAAACCTCCCTACTTGTACCATAGGATTTGGCATCTGGGAGTCGGGATTCAGTGATTTCGTTGGGGTGAGCGGGTAGCTCTGAACGTTCCGGGTCCAAGCTACTGGATCATTATCTCGCGGAATCTCTGCTTCGACAGCCATCCATCCAATTCCATGCTACACTGTGCTGTGGGCGGATGACAAACCAGACTTAGCACAATGATGAGAGTGTTTTTATTCTTGTGGCCTAAAGCAAGATGCACTCGGAGAGTGACGATGCACGCACTGCCAGCTGTCAACTGAAGCTCACAAGCACTTCAGCGGGGCAGCACGCAGAACGACTGAAAGAAGCACTGAGCTCGAAGCAAACTTGACTGGATTAAGGCCAGAGCCGAGACAAAAGCGCATCTCGTGTGGATCGCATGTGCAAAAGGTTATCATGCAGCCATGATTTGCGAATGAACCACTTTCTGCAAACGACCTGTACAAGCAATTTCTTCTCAGAAGCCCGCAGGTTCATCCAAGTGTGAGGCGCAGTGATTTGCTGCACAAGTGATGTTGACAGGTTCGCGTGCGCATACGATGTCAGCGGGCACTGCAAAAGGAAATGATGTAATGTCTCAGCTACTTGGGAACCATTTCCCAGGCAGAATAAGCAGCAGTTTCGACTGTCAGCACTCACAAACTCAACATCACCTGCTCGAAGCCCCTGGCCACCACAGAACAATCGTAGAGCTAAGGTTGACTGCTCCAGGCCGATGCTGGGAGCTTCGAAGATAGCAGCAATCGGGTTGGGGATTTCGCAGCCTCTGAAACACTCAATCGGAAAGTGTGTCAGATTGGGATGGACCACACATTGCTCAACAAGTTGCTGCCAGCCAATTTGCACAGAACTGCTGTGAAAGTCCTTGAGTTCAGCTTTGGATGCAGTGAACGCATGGGGAGCCTCGATCCCAAATGCATGAAGAACGTCCGCGCTGACCTGTTCGGCCCAAGTGCCAGGCACAGTCACCGCGATGGGAAAAAGTTGCGCCATGAGGTTGCAGGAGTCAGTGCATGCACGCGCGAGCAGGCTCATGCGAGCACACGCCAAAAGATGCGACCATGGAACCCACCCGAGACATGCCAAAGCAGACGGTAGCGGGGAGCGCTTGCCATGACCCAGAAGCATGCGTGCAACTTTACGTTGTAGAAGATCCAAGCGATCAGCTTGCGCATGAGTGATCGGCAAAGCTGCAACAAGCCACCATATGCCCGGCTCGACATAAAGCTTCCACAGCTTACCCAGATGTGATAGCGGGATTTGGTTGGCACGGGCCCACCCAATCAATGGACCAGTCTTCTGCAAGATCCTCTCTTCCAGATCCTGTATAGTGCGACCCACCCTCCCCGTTGCGGTGAGCAGCGCTCCCAAGTATCTGTATTCATCGACTACCGGGAGAGCTTGACCATCAGGAAACTTCATATCTGCAGTGGGGGCTGACCCATCGTACGAAACAAGGCATGCGGACTTGTCCACACCTACGTTGAAGACCATGCGGATGCCTTGCGCCCACTCAAAAGCAACCTTTAAGGCAGGCTGTGCTGCTGCAGGGGCAGATGTCAACAAAGCAATGTCATCAACATAGCCACACGCAGGGGCGGAGAACATGCAGCTGTTGCCAGAAGCCAGGCAAGCAGTATCCACGTCACAAAGAGCGCCATACAGTGAAAACGTGAGCAACACGAATAACGCTGTGGATAAAGCGCCTCCCTGTGGCAGCCCGACTTCATTCTTATAATTCCCATGCATGGAACCAAACACGGCGACCTTGGAGCGTATGCCAGAAAGTAGAGTGAAGATAATGAGGATATCCATGTCGCTGATGCCCGGTATGCGGCGCATGCCAGACACAACTGCCAGCCAAGGTGGACGACAGAAGGCAGATTGCCCATCCAAAAAGATTACTGTCCAAGGCGCTTTCTGTTTGAAGCGCAGCCGTAGGAGATCTCCCATGAATGCTATGCATAGGTCAGGGCCTTTGCTGCCTCCCAGTTGCCAAGGTAAAGCCTGATTCTGAATCACGGGCCAGACCCGACGAAACAACACGCGATCCAACAGTTTGAGACCAAGGGGCATCAACGAAATCGGCCTGTGAGACTCAAGGCGATTCCGAGCTTTCCCAGGTTTCAGCAGTGGTGCAACTACGACAGTAGCCCAAATCCTCGGGAGATGGTCACATAAGATGACCAAGTTGAGCAAACCGATCCAACAAGCCCGTAGAGGCTCACAGGGGACAGACAGGATGCTAACTGGGATTGGCTCAGAAGGAGGCGGAGCAGCAGCTCCATTCATGAACTCAACAGCATCACAGAATTCAGTCCATTGCACGAGAGCCTTTGCACGATAGGAAAGCGGTTGACATCGCAGGCTGCGCAGCCACTGCTTGCAGTCACTGTGGTCTTCCTGGATATGCGCTGGCATTGCAGGTAGCTTAGGAGCTTCAGACAGATGACCATCATACAGCTGCAGGAGTACATCAGGTGACAATTGGCCATCCCATGAAGTTTGCGAACGGAGGAACTCCACCCACAAATCCGTCGCAACCTGATCTTCAAGGACGTTGTTTCCAATCGAGATGAACCGCGAAGCTGATGAGCCTGGTTTGAGGTCGTCTTTGAGCCACTGATGCAAATCATTTGTGGGCCGAACAAGTCCCTGGGAGGTGGTGCGAAACGCAGACAAGTACACTCGCCGGCGCCGGCATCGCCTCATCAAAGAATCAACTTTCCGCCGCAATATCGAGAATCTAGCAGACCCACGGGCATTGCGCATGGATGTAATCGCCTTCCGCAATGCCGAAGACATAAAACCACGCCGACGGCCCCGCCGGCTGTTGCAGGCGAAGCGGCCATAGGGGGAATTGGTCTGGTAGAGGACGGCCAAAAGTAGAAGTCCAAAGGTCACTGACCCCTGAATGAGGATGTCTTTCAGGATACATTCCTCTTGCGGCACTGGTTGAAGTTGATGGGCCATCCAAGAATGCAAAACAGCAAGGCTCGGGGAGATTTCAGCGACAAAAGCCTGTACCGGGAAATCCCGGAAGGTGCACCACTTCAATGTTGTGGATTCGGGCCTTATTCGCAATGAGGAGCTTACAAAGATCGGAAAGTGGTCACTGTTTGCGAACCGTTGTGGGATGACTGTGCAAGAGAAAGCTCGATGGCAATCAAACACCACAGCCAAGTCGAGGATGTTCCCGCGGATGTGGGTAGGTTGGGCAAGTGGGTTCAAGACAACACCTCCCAGCTGCAGAACGAAAGAAGAATGAAAAAAACAGTTCAGTGCTGACTCGCTGGCTGCCAAACCCGGAGAAGGATTAGGGCTCAGAAAAGTAGGCAAATTCATGTCCCCAAGCAGGACTGGAACGGCTTGCTGATGTTGCGCCATCAGGCGCACCCAACTTTCATGCACTCGTGAAAAGACTGAAGAGCGTGCTTCATGACCATGTCCCGGGTGTGGGGCATATAGCACACCAATCAGCAGTGGACGCTCGCTTATGGAAAGCATCCACACCCCAAAATTACGGTAATCAAGATTCGTGCTGATCCTGGCCCATCTGCCACGGTGCCTCCCACGAAAAATAGCCCCAACCCCATAACCTGGCAACGCACGTTCAGCATTGCAGAAATCGAAGTCAAAGCCAGATTGTGGTGTAACGTGGGTACCATCCATGACACCAGTCTCAGCAAGAAAGAAAGCATCACAACCATGATCCGTCATGCAAGATAGCACATCACTCAATTTGGCTTCACTCATTGTCCCATCCCGATGAGTCAAGCACGCGCAATTGAGAAAGCCAAGATTTGCACCGCTTGAGGTGCTGTCGGAAGGTAGTCATTTCGTCTTCCTCTTGGCTTTTGGAGTAACAAAGGCTGCATCAATGAAGGGCCAGATTTCATGACCTTCATGTAGACCCGACTCTTTGACATAATCCATAAGTGCCATCTTGCCCTGGGGGCCCAATTTTTTGGCAACTTCTTGGAACAGCCCCTTGATGTCTGCATGACGAGTTTCCGTGGAGATCGATGGTAGCAGAAGCTTGCCGTTGGACGTCAAGGCCGCGTGGATTGTGGCATCTAATGGGGAAGCACGACCAACTCCTGCGTCATGAAACCATTGAGAGCGTAGCAATGACGCTCGTATGGAACGGACTTGATCTTCACGTGAACTGTTAATGCGAGCATTTCCTGCACTTCTCCCCGTAGCACCCGGATACACCTGTAGGTTACCACCGCCACGCCCAAATTTGACTTGGAGAACACCTGGAGATACCAATGTTGGCCGGTCACACATGATTAAGCCTTCTGATTGAAGGTGCCCAATCACTGCAGACAAATCCTGAAGTGAGATGGACATCCTTGGGTGGTCTGGGTTCAGAAAGTGAAGAGCCCATCCTTGCGATTCAGGCTTGAAGTTCTTCAACTTTCCCGATGCTGAGATCACCCGGGGCCATGGTACATCCGCATCACGGAGGAGGAGGTGAGGTTTACTGCTGCGTGGCTGACTGCGAGATGTGGTTCTTGAGAGGCTGTGGTCCGAATCCTTTCGATCATCATCTCCGCTGTCGTTATCGCTGTGATTGTGGGGCTTAGCTGCGGCTCCTCGCACACAAGGCGGTGCTAAACTGGAGGATGAATCACGATGAAACCTTCGTCGGCGCTTGGGAGCTGGTGAGCGTGACGATCGCCGAGCACTGTCGTCAGGCATGTCAATGTTCCGACCTTCGGGATGCTGATACCAACAGTCATGACGAGTGCATCGCTTCCCGAATTTACACCTTGTTTTCGATGGTGAGATCTCATTCGCCACTCCTGAGGGCTCCATCGGCTCATGCGTGCGACGATGTTCCGGGATAGAGCTTGTGGCCATAGACGGATTTGTCGGCACATAGTCAGTGGGTGGAGCCGGATGAGCAACTGGTGGAGGTGTCCAGTTGGCTCTGCCCATGTCAACACCAAGCACACTTGGAGCCAACCCCCAAGGTGAGCATGCCATGTTGCCAAATCCAAACATTGACCCATCTCCAAAGTTGTGGAGGCACTGTTGTCGCCACATCTGCATCGCCATGTTTGCCAGTTCACCCTGCCACTCCATGGCCTCGTTCATGACGATGTGGCTAATGACAGATAGCTTCGGGCGAGGATTGATGTTCTCATGGGCTGCGGGTGGTAAAGACATTCCTTAGTGGATCCAAACTCCTTGGTTCCACGCAGAAGCACGGTACATCCAGCAACTCAACAACGGGGCAGTAAGTAAGCGCAGCAGCAAGCACTCCACAGAGATACCAGAGGGACTGCATGTTGACAGTTTAGCGTCAACGCGAAGTATCATGTCATCACTGGAAATGCCCGCGCAGCGCCCACCCACGCCCTGTACAACGTCAACAACAACCGGAAAACAGTGAGAGCCTGCAGAGAGGTATGTAAGTCCGAAGCGCACAAGCTGTTCACCTTAAGTGTCCCACCTCGGGCCCTTCTGGTTCGATAGCTCACGGATGCAAGAGCTGTACAATCCACGGCACACGCAAAACACAACCGGGTGTAGTCCGGAGCACCAGCAGATCAACCCACAGCACATGTAATGCACTAACCCACAATCACCACCACGGATGGGAATGGATCAACCTGAGCCTTCCCATCCCGTGCCGCACGGACTGAGATCTCACATGCAGCAGAAGGATAGCTGCGCACAGTCATTACAATTAAGGCAATCAACTTGCGATCAAGGCGACATGGCTGGTCATCATGCCAGCTTCCTTAAAGCATCATTGCGTATCCGATCGTGCGAAATTCCTGAATCAGGAGCCTGTATGCCAGGTGCAGGAACATGCCCACATGAACGAGACATGAGATTGTTGCATAGCAAGCCGCAGCGACCTTCCGAGTTGCAGTGATCCAGTTAGGACAAAACTACTGAAATTGATCACAGCGCTGATTGTGCGGAGCATTGGTACCTTAGAGCGCCCCCCCGGTTCGCAGGTCTTATAGCCCACGCCGCAGCCCCGGGGGTGCGCAAGACTACCTCAGATCTCAGCCTTGGTGTGCGGAGGGGGGGGGGGTGCGCATGACGGCGTGTGCATGCGTGCAGGACGGCGTGTGCACAGAGCCATGTATGTGGGGGGACCGGCGAGCACATGCATGCGGAACAAACGTGTGCACTGTGGGGGGGGGGGGGGGCAGACAACCTTCAAGGCTGCCTTCACACGACGTCATCAACATGCCTTCCAAAAAAGCAAAGTGCCAACGAAAGGCTCTGCCTGGCATTTGGATGCAAGCGCACAAACGGCTGCGATGCTAAGGGTAACATCAACACTCGTTGCTCTTGATCAATGCACACATCACATGGAAGCCTTCCTTCGCTCGATTGGAATACAGCATAGCAGCTTCAGATACGTGCAGAAGACACAGCATGCCGAACAGAGCATCTATCCTGTTGTCTGCAGCAACTATGCTGTAAGGACCACATAGCAACCCCTGAGATCCTTCGCGCAAGACCTGAAGCTAAGAGCCCTGATAGGACTGTCGTTGTACGCACGGTAATATGACGGACGGTCTTTGGGTTGGGCCTCCAATTCAGGGGTTCCAGCCGAGCTGTGCAGGTGCCAGGATGTTGCTGTGCTAAATACGGCATTGTGCAATCATTGCAAATCTATCTATCGCAGCCTAGAACCTTGAGCCTTTCACGGCACACGGCTTGAAAAGCTGACATGGTCAAAGATGCTGGCCTGCACAGAAAATGCGACTTGAAAAGAATATCATTATGCGACATGATTTAATATGATATGCCAGTTCCAAAAACCCGACAACAGCAACAAAGACCCGCCCAAGTCCTTACGTCTATGGAGTGACTGTGCGGAAAATCTTGCACACACATCCACCCTCTGCAGAAGAGTGGCCATTCTGGAACATCAACCCCGCAGTGCAGGATGCACAACCACGGTATGTTTACTTCAAACACAAAAGCGGATGACAGTGCGAGCTCAAAAACTGGTAGTATCGATGCATGTGTCATGGTCTTCAAGCCCTAAACGGGCCTAAACACAAGAACGAATTTAGTTTTTGCTGCATGGCCCTATCGTCGTAGCTCAAGTTAAATTCCCTAACAACAACCCTGGCTCCTCTTTGGACGCAAAGCGGTTGGGTCTAGTACGACAGACCCAGAGAACCAATACTTCCTTGTACAATGACTAACTACTGTCTTTACTTGAGGAGTATCAGGCTCCCTGGGAACCGACCTCGCACAGTGCGTTCCTGGTGCATCTGGCGACCTGTTTACTCGTGAGAGGTCCTTCGACTACTGGTGCAGCCATAAGCGGAATCCTACCAGCAGAGTCCGCAGAAACTAATTGATGACAACCGAACCTCGCGACAAATAAGACCACCCAGCGACAAAGCCTTAGGGCTGAAGTTACACAACCCTAAAGCCATAGACTAAAAGACCCTTTTAGGGTGTAGGGCTTTGGGAGTGGATTTTGGCTTCAAGCACATGTGGGAGTTTCCGACAATCAGGGGTACCTTATTCTGGGGTTCCTATAATGAGGATCCTACTATTTAGGGTACGATATTAGGGTCCCGCATTTTCGGAAACTCCCATGTCGGGTTGTTCTGGGCTCTTGTTGAGCTACGACGACGCTTCGCAGGTCCGAGGCCCAGTGCTTCTTTTTAAGGCTGATGGCTCTCAGAGACTCCAATATTCCTTTAATTAAGGAATATTCCTAAATCATATTAGGGATCCTATTATGACTTTTTTTCTATACTGAACTTAGAACCCTAGCTAAAATTAGAATTTTAGCTGTTTCTTAGTGATTATTATAACAAAAAATCAAAACCTATTTCTAAGTACGCCTAAGTTTAAGGCTGATGGCTTGGATGGAGAGTTCAAGCTTTAAGTTTGAGGCTCTAAGCCCCAAGCCCTAAACCCAAATCCTAAATCCTGAACACAAAAAGCCGACAGACCAGTAGCCCGGGAGCTAAGAGCTTGAGTTTGCGACCCTACACATCCTCAAAAAGTAGTGGTGTCTCTATTTGTACGGCCGCCTCTGGACAATAGTACACCCTGCTGCACGTACTCGAAGCGACAGCTGCTTTGCAGCTGTAAACCGTCGGTACCGTCGAGAACGATGTGACGCCAGGTTTTGCAAGGTCCTGGTCGCACAAGCCATCAGCCAGAAACCTCCAGATGAGGTCCCCGGAAAATGCGATCGAATGGTTTGCGGGGTAGGACCTTCATACCTGATCTGATTCTAAGAACCCACGCGTTTAGGCGTTGGACGGCTCGCTACAGCTCTTGTCAGGAAAAACGCCCAATGGACAGGAGAGAGACTTATTGTGTCGGTGCGCTCACGTCCGGCATCGGTGCCTTCTTGTCCAGCCAGTAAAGGCAGAAAGCCACCACACCGGAAACAGCCGCCTTACTTCACAAACCCAGACTCTGTAGGGTCTAGGGTCTAGGATTCAGGATTAACCTGACAGAACCCTTACCATGCAAGTAGGACCGCTTCACGACCCTCATCTCGTCCCCCAACGACCCGGCCCTGTCAGAAAACACACGCAATCTGGAGCCTGACAAATGGAGCACCTCGACGGAAAAGGATTTGGGACTCAAACCCAAACCACCAACCCCACAGGCCCCGACAAAATCCTGGGCTTTGTTTGGCTTGAGGCTTATGGTAACTTTTGGTTGAAGGAAGTTCTCTAGCTCTAGCTTGCGGGCAAAGCCGCGAAGAGGATGCAATGCTCCATGCTGTTGCCGTAGGCCTCCTCTGCGAGGGAGCTTCCTGCATAGAAGATGACGCCACTTAGCATCGTGATCCTCACCGACGCGGGGTTCAGCTTCAGGATGTTCACTATGTAAGTTTCAACCCCAACAAGCAACAAGGGATCCTTCTGAAGAGCCGAGGATCAGAACCGTCTGCACATGATCGAAGCAGCCAAAGCGTCGAGCAGCAAACCGATCAGAAAGATAGTTGATCGAAATAACGACGCCCGCAAGAACAAAGACATCCACCCCCAGAAGCATGGCGATGACATAGGACAGGATGCTGTTGGGCTCTGCCCCGCCCTTCCAGAGAGCCAGGACAAACTCCAGGCTGACGGACATTTGAGCCGCACAGAGGAGGAGAAGGTATCTCATGGGAAAACCTAGGTTCTTGCAAAGGGGTTTAGTTTGAGTTACCAACATAGGGATCTATAATAAGTAATGTGGTTTCCTAATTCTGGTAACTTAAAGTAGCTCCTGTAACAGGAACCCAGAAACGGGTGGCCAGACAAGGCTCCAGGTGCTGCCGCAGGTCCTGACGCACGAACTCGGTGAAGGCGTCCTGACCGGGAACCCAGAAACCTGAGCCTCCGGTTACGGCTCAAAATAGCCCCAACCCCCCTAAACCCTAAACCCTATAAACCCTAAACCCTAAACCCTAAACCCTAAACCCTAAACCCTAAACCCTAAACCCTAAACTTTAAACCCTAAGCCCTAAACCCTAAACCTTTAAACCCTAAAGCCTAAACCCCCCAGGACTTCGAAGAGCTTCGCTCCTGGCTCCCGTACCACTTCGAGATGGCGGCATGAATAAACTTCCCTTGGTGCAAGAGGCCAAATATTGAAAACACCTTACTTGGAGGGTCTTAGTAACTATAAGGGGTTCCTTAAGGGCCCCTTTAAAGGGATCAAAAGGGATTTTATAAGGGTATAGGGTTTAGGGCTGCTACTTGGGGACTTAGTTTAGGGTTCCCTTTAAGGGTACTAGAAGGGTTACTATAAGGGTTACTATAAGGGTGCCACTTTAAGGGTTGCCTATAAGGTTGCTACTTGGAGGGTCGGGGGACTTAGTAACTGGTTATTTTTGGGACTTATAAGTGCCATAACCCCAATTAGCGTCCCTTTTAAGGTACTTATACCCCCGACCCTCCAAGTAACCCAGGTGCGCCATGCTCTTCGGCCCAACAAAAGCGCTACGTCAACCCCTCCTTCCAATCACGAATCCAATGACCCTACCTTATGGGCTGACGGCCTTTCTGGGGCTTAGGGTCTGGGGCCATCGCCAAGTCTCGATCAAACTCCTCCCTGCAGGAGACCTGCTTCAGATCGAATTCCTGCAGCTCCCGTCTCCTGGGCACCGGGAAACACAACATCTTCACGATTTAAATTTAGGGTTTAGGGAAGCGCGTGCCCGTGCCCGCTTCTAGCATTGCCTTCGGAGGCGGGCCCGAAGCCTACAGCCTGAACACGCCTAACCCGAAAACTCTAAAGACTCTAAAGCATCAAGCCAACCCCCGAAACCGTACAAAGGATAAATCCCAAAAACCCTAAAGCTCTCAACCATGAACTCCCCAAACCCCATAAAAAGACCTTAAGCCTTAACCTGAAACTCTGAACACCCAAAACCCCGGTTTCTGGCAGCCAAAACCCACACCCCTCAACCCCCGAAACCCCTACAGACCGCAAGGCCGACCTCCCCAAGATCCGCGCCAAGGGTCAGCTGGTGCTTCTCTCGGTAGTTGCTTCGCAGGAGGGCGGCTGTAATCAGGTTGAAGAGAGCGAGGGAGGCATAGGCAAGATACAGCGAGACTTCGCTGCCCGACCTTTGGGGCTTGTAGAGCTTTCGAGTTTGGGTTAGGAAGTTAGGGCTTTAGTAGGGTGTAGGTGTTCGGCTTAAGGGTTTACGGGTGAAGGCTGTGCTTGGACACGGACAGTGTTCTCGCCTGTGGCCTGCGATCTCATCAACACCCTGCAAACCCAAAACCCTAGACTTAAAACCCTAAAACCACTCAAAAAAACCTCAAACCCCTAACATCCTCAAAACCCGGAAAAACCCGAAGACACCTCAAAAAACCCTGAAACCTGCAAAATCCTTAAAATCCTGAAAACCCCGAAAAAAACTCCCTGTGCCAAGAGACATCCCCGGCACGTAGGCGCCGAAGCTCAGGCAGGAGACCAGGAGCACCAGGGCGGTCCTTTCCTGGGCTCAAAAGGGAACTCCAGAAAGTTGGAATATGGTTTCAGGGTAGGATACCCTATAATTTACCATAAAGGGTTTAGGATAATCATATTCCAACTTTCTGGCTTTTACTTTAAGGGTTTCAAGGTTTAGGGTTTAGGGTTCATCGCTTGGGGTTTAGGGTCTCAGGCTATGGGGGGCTTGGGGTTGTTTCGTTTGGACTTAATATGATTTTGAAGTGCTGTTGCTCGGATTTCGTGGGCTTTGGGGGGTGTCGGATTTAGGATTAGGGTGCTCGCTTCGGATTTGGTAAGTTCCGTGGGTTTAGGTTTAGGGTTTGGTGTTCAGGTCTTGGGAGTTCCTTTGCGAGCGCGCTTCGACCCCCTCCATGAAGTGGTTGTGGGTCGGCAAAAGAAGCTGCTCTGCCCGCCCTCCCACCCAAATTACAGACCTTAAACGGGCTTCCTCAAGCAGGCCCCGCAAGAGCCAAGCTTCGACAAAGAGCGGCCGAAAGCGAATGATGCCATCGGGGTTGACCTCTGGAGCCAACACCATGGGTTTTCTCATTGCCCAACCCTTGCAGAAAACAAACCGCACCACAAGCATCGCAAGCCAGCCATCCCCGCCTTTCGGTATGCTGCAAGCTCAAATATGCACCACAGACGAGACCTGCCGAGAACACAAACTTCGCAGGGTTAAGGGGTTTCAGATTCGGTTAGGCGGTTGCAGGTTTAGGTCACTCGTGCAATGACGCAAGCTCAAAACACCAGAAACACCCCCTTGCGGGATGCTAGAAGACTTTATGCTCCCACAGTGCAAGCATGTCATACACCAGCTCGACGTCAGCCTACAAACCCCAAACCCTGCACACCCGTGCTGAGACTGTGGCAGGTAGGGTGCGCTCCAGAGAATGCGGAGCTCCGAGGAAACACGCAAAAAACCGGCAATGCCATACACACCCCGCTCCATGAGGGCCCGGTCCTCAAAGCTTAAAAGTTCGGGTTTTCGGGTGTTGGCTTCAGGCTGTAGGGTTTAGGGGCTTAGGGTTTAGGGTTTCGGGTTTGCGGGTCTTGGCTTCTGGTTCAAGGGTAAGATGATGAGGTCCATCTTACATGTCAAGAGTCCGACAGTAGCCTCACACAGGGCGGCGTGAACTTAGCGGAAGCTATCCACTTTCAGCCACAAGTTCCGTTTCCAAACAACTAGAGTTCCAACGTCATCTCTTCACTCGCTAGCCGCGGTGGAGTTTCAAAAAACAGCGGATGCTTCTATGCAAGCCTAAACCCTGAAACTGAATCCGGAGCGCTGCCTCTCAATAGGGTTTAGGGGTTTAGGGTTTAGGGGCTTAGGGTTTAGGGTTTAGGGTAGGGTTTAGGTTCAGGGCTCAAGATGCAGGGCTTTGGAGTCTAGACTACGGAACAAAGCGGACTGCAACGGGCTCCGAATCCATGGTTCCAGTCCTGCTGGTGGATGCTGGCCACATCGATGAATCCCATGTCCGACGAGTTGCAAACGGAGGGCAGGTAGGGCGTAAAGAGCAGGCCCAGGAGAAGCGCTAGAGCTCCAAAAAAGAACACCCAGAGGCCCATGGGGCACTCCTCGGCTGGCAGGGTTTAGGGCTTGGGGCTTGGGGTGTGTCAATGATTGCTGGCACTATCTAGGCTCCGCAGGTCTGAAGCGGACGGCAAGCAAAGTGGAGGAAAGAGTTTCGGGTCATTGCCCCAACGGCTGAGAGCCCGAGATGGAAAAGTATTATCGTTGTGCAAGTACCTCGAAGTTTCCTCCAAACTGAGGAGTGGAGTTTCGGCCTCAACGTTTATGGCATAATGTTCTGTCCGAGCCTTCATGCCGCAGACAGTGAGTGTATCTAGAGTAGGGGTTGGCCTTTCCACTACAAGGACAGGACTCGACCGTCGAGCCTGTTACAGTGTCCCGGAACACGAAGGGCATCGGCAGCACATCCGCCATGCACACGGCCATGGAGGCAGTCTCCACCACACACCAAAGTGCAAGCGTACTCCGCCAGCCACATTGGAAGGAGAGAGCCAGAATCTTCTGCCAACCAGGCGTGTGCCAGGTATGCGACAGAAAAACATTGAAGTAAAGCACCTTCTGCGAGAGATCGTAAAGTTCAGCACGTTCCTCTGGTTTCCACGTGGCAGGCTGGTAGCGCCAGATCCGGCCAATTCCTCTAAGAGATCGACGCAGAGGGATACCGCGAATAATCTCGGCATCCACCACGGAATACCTGCTTGAATCAAGCCTTTCCTCCTTAGACATGCTCTCGGCCGAGAACATAAATGCCGAGCTCTTCCTCCCAGTCACAGTGGACTTAATGATGTCAAAGGTTGATGAGCGGGCTGACACTCGCGAGGACTCCGCCCTTGAAGGGAGGCAATCGATGGCTGGAACCATCGCCGCGATCGAGGGCTTCCGCTCGAAGTCCTTCCCCTCAACCCCTCTAAACTTCTAAACCCCTAAGCCACTCTAAACTTCTAAACCCCTGAACCCTAAGCCCCCCTAAACTTCTAAACCCCTCTTAACCCCTAGACCCCTCAACCCCTAGAGCCCGTGGACCCTCAAAGAAACCAACCTGCAATCTCAATCGCCACACCTCGAACCTCAGATCCTCAGTCCTGATCGTCGATTTCCTCATCTGCACGAACATTGATGCCTGCCTCCATCCCTAGTGCTTCGAGCTCCTGCAATGGTTTAAGGTTCAAGGGTTGAAGAGTTCAGGATTTCTCTATAAGTTTAATTTCGAAGTCCAGCTCCTCCAGTTCTTTGCGGCTTTGGAGACCTGCTGCAAGCTCTGCTGCTTTCTCCTCCTCCTCGCTTGTCCGGATCGTCTCAGCCCGCTCCGTAACTCTTCCGACAAGCACTTCGCCTGGTGCTGAACAGCACGCCTTGCCGAACCATGTGCCTTCCACTGGCTCTTCTTTTCCGCGGATGGGTCCTGCGCCCATGGCGTCGCAGGATTTTGGCTCCGGCAGCAAGCACGCGACGGAGAGCAACCGTCGATGACTTTGGATTTCTCGTGCATTCACATCGTGTCTTCATATACCTCTTCGACGGCTGTGGGACGCGCCGAGCTATCACATGGTGTCTTTGGGAAGAACTTGGCTTCACTGAAGACTGCAAGTAACCTACTGGACCAAGCTTGAGCCCATTTAAACTGAGGGTAGGTCGGATCGAAAAGACTTGATGCTGTAGGCTGCTCCATCTCCCGAGGTGTTCAAATCAGACGTTCCTAAGAGCACTGTTAAAAACGCGAGCTTTCTAAAATGCGTGTTTTATGTTTTGCCGTGGCATCCTTTGAACCTGCATGACGACAAGGCAGGTTCCTGGCTTATTATACACAGCGCAGAGCTTCCTGTAATGATGGCAGCTCTTCGGCACCGCTGATTCTGCAGCGAGGGCTTCACACGCTTTCACTACTCTTCATGCGAATCTAATGTAACGCCATACTAGGCTCGGCTTGCTTTCGCTTGGACAGGCTTGGCTTCCACAAGAGCGTGGTATTTAGGGATTGCAGCCACTGGAAGAACACCTGTATAAAAAAGCTTAAACATTGCTTGGCTTGGCCCGGCCTGCAACGTCCGCTGTTGCTAGATCCACTAACTACGAAAACTTCGAGTATTGCTACAGTATGACTCGACAGTTATGACTAGCTGCAGCTTCGTCTTCACAATTGGGAGATATCCTAACAGCGAGAATTACCAGTATTGTTGTCATTACTGGTAGCTTTCACCTCAACGGAAAGATCCGGACGACCATGCAGGCACTCTCTTAGTTTAAGGAATTTGGAGCAGCAATGGCATTACGCCAAAGGGCGGTCACGATTGTGTGGCTTGCCCTTGGGCTGGTATTGACCCCACGAAGGGAAACCAGGGAAACCCAAGAGACGGTTTGTGGGACGGAGATTTGGAGGGGCGGCGTACCCCTCCCTGCATGCACACCCGCCACTGACAGCGACAGAGACCAAGCAACAGACATCCTTCTGGGACGCGAACCGCGAGAATGATATCGCCGTTAGCCGATTGAGACATGGTCCTCGGCCTGGGTTGAGAGGCTTTAAGTTCCGCATGTCCTCACCGGTACTATCTGGAAAACCCTGTCTTTGGCACGGCCAAGCAAAAGGGGTGTCAGATAACCGATCGCAATTAAGGTGCACCCTAAACCCCCGCGTGCTATGACGAGACTAGGCGCGACATCCTTCAAAACTTGCCAGCCACTCTTTGCACTGAGACACGCAGACGCAGGAAAGTGCTGAAGCCAGGGCACACTGCTGCTTCGCGCAAAGAAACTAGGCTAGAAAGAAGTGTCTCTGAAGGTCGCCTCTTGTTGGGTTGTGAGTCCTCCGGATTAGGCGTAGCCTACACAGACTCGCGAGCCTCGCGGGATTCCTTGCGTCGTGTCGCAAGAACCTCTTCCAAGGCATCGCAGGAAAGGGGACCAAACTCCGGCCGCAGCGCCGCTAAGACACCCGCGGGCCTCCACTTGCTCCTTGCCGATGCTGTTGCTAATAGTAATAGTAATAGTAATAGTAATAGTAATAGTAATAGTAATAGTAATAGTAATAGTAATAGTAATAGTAATAGTAATAGTAATAGTAATAGTAATTGTAATTGTAATAGTAATAGTAATAGTAATAGTAATAGTAATAGCAGTAGTAGTAGTTATGGTAATAGTTATGGTAATAGCCCTGAGGTTAATCTTCGTGATCGTGCTATTGCTTTTCAGCGCGTCTGCTCGCGGACCGAAGTCTGGGTCGGGTAAGGTGAAACAGGAGAACCTGCACAGGAAATATATAATAATAATAATACTAATAATAATAGTAATAGTAATAGTAATAATAATAATAATAATAGTAATAGTAATAATAATAATAACAATAATAATAATCATCATCATCATAATAATAATAATAATGATGATGATAATGATAATAATAATAGTGTGCCTCAGTGAGCACCCGCAAACGAGATATGTACAAGCAAAGGTCGCTGTAGCGAAGCGAACCGGTCAGAAGCCAAGGATGGTCCCTTACTCGTCGTTAGTCAAAGCACAGATGGTCTTGAGCGCGTCTGCCAAAGCCTCGCAGCGGACAAAGGCCGAGGATGCAAATGCACCGACCTCTGAGCCACCGGGCCTTAGATGTCTCTTCGCCGATGCTGTCGTTGCCATCGATGTAAATGTTCGTGATCGTGCTCTTGCCTTTGAGTGCGTCTGTCAAAGCCTCGCAGCGGACAAAGGCCGAGGCCACAAATGCACCGACCTCTGAGCCACCGAGCCTTACAGCCCTCGTCGCCGATGTCGTTGATTTCGAGGTCAATGTTCTTGATCGTGCCATTGCTTTTGAGTGCGTCTCCCAAAGCCTCGCAGCGCACAAAGGCCGAGGCTCCAAATGCACCGACCTCTGAGCCACCGGGCCTTACAGCCCTCGTCGGCGATGCCGTTGCTTTCGAGGTCAATGTCCGTGATCGTGCTATTGCTTTTAAGCCCGTCTCCCAAAGCCTCGCAGCAGACACAGGCCGAGACTACAAATGCACCGACCTCTGAGCCACCGGGCCTTACAGCCCTCGTCGGCGATGCTGTTGCCCGCGAGGGTAATGTTCGTGATGGTGCTATTGCTTTTGAGTGCGTCTGCCAAAGCCTTGCAGCAGACAGAGGCCGAGGCTACAAATGCACCGACCTCTGAGCCACCGGGCCTTACAGCCCGGGTCGCCCATGTCGTTGTGCGCGAGGTCAATGTTCGTGATCGTGCTATTGCTTTTGAGCGCGTCTGCCAAAGCCTCGCAACGGACAAACGCCGAGGATCCAAATGCACCGACCTCCGAGCCACCGGGCGGCCTTAGAGCCCTCCTCGCCGATGATGTTGGCCCTGAGTTTAATCTGCGTGATCGTGGTATTGCTTTTGAGCGCGTCTGCCAAAGCCTCGCAGCGCACAAAGGCCGAGGCTCCAAATGCACCGACCTCTGAGCCACCGGGCCTTGCAGCCCTCGTCGCCGATGTCGTTGTCATAGAGGTCAATGTTCGTGATCGTGGTATTGCTTTTGAGTGTCTCTGCCAAAGCCTCGCAGCGGACAAAGGCCGAGGATGCAAATGCACCGACCTCTAAGCTACCGGGCCTTACAGCCCTCGGCTCCGATGCGGTTGCCCGCGAGGGTAATTTTTGTGACGGTGCTATTGCTTTTGATCGCATCTGCCAAAGCCTCGAAGCGGGCAAGGGCCGAGGCTGCAAATGCACCGACCTGTGAGCCACCGGGCCTTGCCGCCCTCGGCGCCGATGCGTGTTTCAGAGAGGTCAATCTCCGTGATGGGGCTGCCTTGAAGAAGTTGCTCTACAAGCTCCTGACAAGGGTTTACGGTGCTGCGAAGCCTGCAACTCCCACCTTTGTGCCTGGAACCATTTTGGCAGCGGGGGAAGCACCGAACGGAATAAACTACCAAGCCCAAAACCTTAAACCACTGATCTCTACCCTCATGCCACTGTAATGACGGCTTGCTCTTCGGAGGGTTTAGAGTTTAGGATTTCAGGAGTGCTGACTGCGCACAAGCTGCTGGATTAGATCAACCGAAAGCAGACTCAGCAGGCCTGTGCAGGTGTCGGTTGAGGATACCCGGGACCTACCTTGAGCTTGTTGTTGCATACTCAAGCCACATCAGGGCTCGACGTGTTGCGAAGTCAGGGACATGGATACTCGCACGAAAGCTCCTTCAACTTCGCCGGGATCCCTTCCTGACCGCGCTGGAATATCTTGACCATGAGCTACTGATATCTTGCGAGACTCAGTGGTGCTGTGCTGTGAACAAGGATAGCTGTAGGTTTAGGAATCTCGACTTGGGAACGACGGCTTGGATTTAAGAAACAGGGTTTGTAGCATTTAGAAATCGAGTTGAAGATGTGAAGGGAAAACAAGGACGAGTTCCCAGGGCCCAGTCCACTGACATAGGGCTTGTGGCCTGGAGCTAGGTGGAAGGCTTTTTGGGATTTTAGGGTTTTAAAGCTTTCAGTCTTTAGGGCTTCAGGGTTTAGGCGGGTTCTGAGATTTGCTAACCTGTCTTCACAAAGCCTCGAGCCATGATTGCTCTGTTGGGCCATAGATCGATAGGCTTGCTAAAGGCTTACCAGGGCCTTAGATCGGACAGATTTTCCTCGAGTCTTGTGCAAGAGTCGCAAGAGTCTCTCTACCTTGCTTCTACAGGTTGCGACATCATGCATGGCCTGAACAATACTCACAATGATGACTCTGTTCTTGTCTTGGAAAACTATATATGAAATCCATGCACATCAGGACACGCCCGCTTCCGAAGTTCGGAAAAAAAGGACTCTGACCCTGGATCTGCCTCCGACATCTTGCAGTCGGCTTGCGGAAGACCTTGCACCTCCAGGTCGAGCCGCAAGAAATCGGGCTCATGGAATTCGGCACTGTGGATCTTTTGACATCAGCTCCGTCTTTCCTTCTGGCGCATCCGACATGCTTTGCCCCTCAACATGAACGTGCACTAGGCACGCAAACCTTCCAGCTTCTGGACTCTGAAAAACACTAGGAGGAAACCCTGATCCGAAGACCCGAAACCAGGGCCCGGGCTGGCGAAGGGGCGATCGGTTCTGAAGTCGATGGCTCAGGCCGGCGGCGGCATGGTTCCACGGTGCTGTGTTCTTTCTTTCCTGCCATGTTTCAAGCTTCACTTTGTCTCAGGATGCACCCATTTTTCCGACTTGCACCCTGATACTAAAATGCGCACGGCGCCGCAATCCTGAGGACATATGGAGTCGAAGTATAAAGCAGGGCGCGGCTTGAGCTGAGATCTGGGGGGATTTCAGGCGACACGTCGATTTTGGCTGCAGTTGAACAAATAGAGCTGGATGCCACATATCAATTATTTGACTGCAACCGGCACTGATTTCTGATTCGCACCCAGACTTTGGGATTCCAAAAGCGAGCTCCGAAATGAAGGTCGCGGACGGGGGTACCCCGCCTCCCAAAATTCGGGCCCGAAAATGGAACCGGTTTTGGAGCCTCTGGAAAGTCAATACTGAAAGGCCCCAAAAAAAGGGCCCGACATCCGGACCCGCTTTTGGCCCCGCTTTCCACACAATTTGGCCCCTCCCCAGTGGACTTCTCCATCTTTAAACTCCAAACAAAACGGCGGAAAACAAGCAAGGCTGATGAGCAATTGCCAACAACAAGTGTGTGGCTGTGCATTTATTTAACCGACGTCTGAACAGGGGTACTCCAGCACTGTGGAGGCCCCTTGTCCGCAGCAATGTCTTCGAGCAATTCTCAACCCCCCAAAACCGGCCCTTCAGTTGGCTGGTTGTTGCCACCGAAAGCTGATCCACATCTCAGACGTGTCGAAATAGGCAAGCCGCTCCTAAACTTCAAAAGGTTATTCCGTCTTCCGAAAATACACGCAAAAAACGAAACTGATTTTTGCAACGACTCCAATACCCTTTCGTAGAACACAGGAACACAACCAAAGCAAGAGAGTTGACAAAGACAAAAGCCAGAACAGATTGGAAACAAAGGAAATACACACATCTGCACACAATGTGAAAACTTGGAAACCGAGTTTTGCGAGGGTGCAAACTTCTTTTTTGGCGTCTGCGGGCTTCGTCGGCTGCGGCAGCAGACTCGGTCCCGATAAACACACAACGCAAACAAACACACAAAGACAGCGGTGAAACAGGGAGCGCCGCGCTACCGTCAAAGCTATAGAGAGTTACGAAGCCAACTGCGGCGTGCGGATTTGGTCAGCATAAGCCGTTCAGCGCGAAAAAAGTCTCTCGGCGACCTCGAGCTTAAGCCTTAAGCAACAATGGTCCGTCGCCCAAAGCCGCCCAAAACAACGGGTGAAGCCCAAGCCGAGGCTCCGGCTACCGTTTTCGTCTCGTCAGACGGTCAGCAGGTGGCGGCCCACAACTAGGCAGGCAAACAGCATCTGATGCAGGCGGGCGGCCTCCCCGCACAGCAGGTCAAGAAAATGGAGACCCAGTGGACGACCGGCGTGAAGCACACTTTGGCAGCCGACAGACATTCCAGTGACACAACCTTGGTCACAAGAGTCACAAGAGGTTGGGAAGATCAACAGGGCTATTACTTGGAACGGCCCCGTCATGGCTGCACCCACAGCAAGGCAAGGATTGGACAAGCCGAAAAGCAACAGTGGTCCAAAGGCACAATTTTTTGAAAGTCAGCGAGTCTCAGTGACTGCAGCTGCGCTCAATCCAAAACCAACAAACACAAAACAGTGGTGAAACGAAGACTCGCAGAGGAGGCAGCAACACAAGGCACACCAAAGTCCAAGGCTGTAGTCCAAGACTGGTGAAGGTGATCTGGCCCATGTTCACACCTCTCACGGGTGCTGGTGGTCGTCAACCTTGACCTTGGACTTGGTGCGCTGATAGTTGGCTGATGGCACCTGACTTGTGCCCCAAGCGTTGGCCTTGGCTCTGTTCGTTGACTTGGGAGGCCGCTGCTGGCACAGTGTCACCTTGCTGAGATGGGATGCATGGCTCGTCTTTGAATGGCTGAGCAATCCTCAAAAAACGCACACACTTCGCCTTTTTGTTGCCAGCAGTGGCGAATTGCCAACCTCGCTGTATTTGTCGTGGCAGGAACTGAGGATGGGCCCCGCCTCCTTTGACAAAGCGGAGCTTAAGCCCTTTAAGCCCCCCTTTAAGCCCCCTTAAAGCTCCCTTTAAAGGAGAAGACCACACGAAATTGATTTCGCTTAAAAGCGAAGAAAATAGCAGAAACATGAAAATTCAGAGACACACTTAAGCCCCCCTTTAAGCCCCTTTAAGCCCCCCTTTAAGCCCCCCTTTAAGTTTACTCCCCTTAAACTCCCCTTAAGTCTCCCTTTAAGCCCCTCTAAGCTCCCAAGTGGCTTGAATGAATAATTCAACGAGCAATCTGTGAGCTTCACTGGAGTGCCGAATGCAACCAACAATCAAATGCACAGACGCGGATGCAATCAGCTTCAGAATGCAATCACTCAGTCGACGATCTTTTCACGAGCAATCAGATCAATCTTGAGCCAAGTGCAAGGTGCACATGTGTACAATGATGGCAGTGAACTGATGCTACAATCTAACACGGTTCCTTGGACAATGCACGTGTGCAATGTCCACATATGTCAGAATTTGCAAAACAATTGTGGAAGCGATCGCTCAGAGCTCGTCCATCAATGTGCGGTCATCCCGCAGAAATCTGCTTCGGTATGCACAATCAGACTTGCCACTAGGCAATGCAGAAAAATCCACTGTTCGCAATCACGCACTCAATTGCGCGAGTCTCTGTGTGACTTCAATCGGCGCTGTGACGGGCCAATCGAAACAGTTGTGCCTGCCTCGACAATAATTCTCTTTCTTCCGTCGGGATGTTCACCGCGCTCTGACTCACTGTCCTCAATGGCTTCTTCCTGAGCAGAAGCTGTCAGCAAAGAGGATTCTCCAATCACGGCATTCCTGATGGCCAATGGAATCCGGAGATGCCGGTTCAATGACACACTTGGCATCATGTTCATCCAGCAATCCATATGGAACAATTGGAAGAATGACTGGCATGTGATCGGCAATTCCCACATAAGCGAGCTGCTCAATTCTTCTGCATCAAGGTTCACAATGGCATTGGCCGCGTTGTTGTCAATGGTCATGTAACTGCAGCCAATATATGATACGTTGTGCCAATTCAATTGTCCTCCTCTTCCTGAACTTGCTTTCATTTCGCTGCTCAATTTCGTCGCTCTCATCATCAATTGGATAAGCGCCATGTTGGACACTTCCGTAGACCATTCAATCACACCCTGGCGGAACCAATGCATCAACTTGAAGAATGCAGTCCACGGAGCCAATGCGAAGTTCAATTGGTGGGATTTGAATCTTGCCACGTTCAATCCCTGTGGAGAAAGCAAACTTCTTGCCAACTCAATGGGTAGAGCAATCCACAGCCAGAGGTCTGCCAGTGTACAGGCGGCATAGCTCCTTTGATCAATGTGGTTCGACTCAATGCGTTGGTCAATCCATGCTCAATCGTAGTGTCCGGACAAAACCAATACCTTGTCAGATCAATGGTTCTGTCGACTGCCACTTCTGGTGACAATGTCCACCAGCGAGCCCCAATCACCTTTGACAATGACGAACGCATGGAGGTAGAAGCAATCAACGAAGTTGCAATGAACGGTTGGTTGATGATCAAGCTTGGATCAATGTTGAAGCGAAACAAATCTTCTTCAATCCTGCAGTAGAATTTGGTTGCGAGAACCAATGAACGCTCCAATTGGATCCAGACCAATGCAATCGCTGATTGATCAATGCCCTCGAAGTCACAATGCTGACTCATCAATATCAGCATCTCCATATAGAGGTTAATCCAAGGGCTCAATGTCACCGTCGTCGAAGTTTCTTTGAAAACGCCAATCATGAGCAATGAAATCAATGTCTGGGCCCAAGTGACAACTCTCTGTGAATCCCAGTTGTCAATCACTCCACGGGCCTGAGTGATCAATTGCTGAGCAGTGTCAATCGGCGACGCTGCTGCTGAGGATGCCATGGCACAATCAGTCGCAATGAGAATGCTGTCGTCGCAATCGCTGATCAATGACTGCAAGCAGAAGCAAAATCAAGATTCAATCACTGGCATGCAATCCAAGAAGCTCGAAATACTGTACACCGATGCAGTTTCTGCAATGTACTGTTCCAGGCTTCAATCTCATCCGCTATGTACGTACAAATTTGAACAAATCGTTTCATGCAATTTTGACTGTGCTCCAACTTCCCTGTTGGCCAGCACAATCGGCGGTGGCGATGCCTTTAATGAAAAATGGGCAATACCGAAGAAGAAAATCAGAAAATCTAAATCAATCAACATACTTGCGGAGAACTGACATGTCTGACTCTCAATCTCTCTCTCTCTCTCTCTCTCTCTCTCTCTCTCTCTCTCTCTCTCTTCTTTCTCACTCCTTTCTCTCTTCTTTCTTTTGGTAAGGCGGAGACGCAATCTCGACGCACTTGTGTCAAGACAGTCGGTTCCTCAAACGAAACCTAGCTTGCAACGTGAAACAATTTTTGTTTGGTTTTAGGGGTCTATGTGAAACTCGTCGGCAATGTTCACAATGCCTAACTTGTGTGTGAGATTCCTGAGAACCTCAGTCGGGGAATACTTGGTCAATATGTCAGCGGGATTGAGCTTGGTGTTCACTTTACGAATGCTCAATATGCCTGCTCGAACGAGATCTTGCATGCACAAGTATCTCAACTCGACATGCTTGGTCTTTTTACCTGCTCCGAATCTCGTTGCAATGGATCGTCCTGCCGTCGAATCCGTGTACACTACCATGTTGACACGCTTTGCAAATTCTGCCTCGAGAATCAATGATTTCAAGAACAATGCTTCGCTAGTGCCCTGTCCAATGGCATACAGTTCGGCTTCGCCTGACGACAATGCTACAGTCGCTTGAGTTCGGCTGGTGTGAATCATGTCCGAGCCCAATACCTGTGCAGTACTGCCACTCGTAGACTTCCTTGTCTTACTGCAGCCTGCCCAATCACTGTCGACGTAGCACACAATATCAATCGAAGAGGTCCAATCAGACAGCATATGTGTAGGCTTAATGCGCAATACGTAATCTCGAGTACCCGCAAGATACCTCAATAAATGCTTCAATTTGGCTAAGCTCTCAATCGTCGGGGACTTGACGTCACGCGACAATTCCTTCACCGCGTAAGAACAGTCTGGCCGGACGAATGCTAGCCACAGCAATTTACCAACGGCTGTCCTGAAGAGCGAATGCGCCTTAGCGTCCAATGCGCAATCAGCGTCCTCAATCCGCTTCAATGAGGTTGACCCTGTGGTGTTCACAGGATTTGCTTTGTTCATCGAGTACAATTCCAGGAGGTCTTCAATGTACTGTTTCGGCATGAGAACATCAATGGAATGTCCGTTGTGCCTCAATTTCCTGCCGAGAAAGCTGCGCTCGGTGTTTGGCTTCAATTCTCCAGTGATCTTCACGAGAAGTTCTTCGCTCAGTGCGTCAATGAATTCCTTCTTCAGCTTCGGATCACCTACAATGAGGAGATCATCTACGTAGGCCAATACGTACAAATTCCGGGACTTGTGGCAATACAAGTTGCTGTCGGCTTTACAACGACGGAAACCCAATTTGACCATCACACTGGCGAAATGGTCCTGCCATAACTTGGGTGACTGACGCAATCCGTACATGGCACGATTTAGTTTCCACAAGCAATCGGAGTTCGGATAGTACTCTGAAGGGGGCCAAACGTAGACCGAATCTTCAATGAACGCGTGAAGAAATGCTGTTGATATGTCGGCAAGGCTAATCTCCCATGACCGAGCCAATGACATCAAGAGCAATAGACGCAACGTCACAAGCGACGGGGTGCTTGCATAAATAGAGTCAGTGTCAATTTTTGACGAATCCTGGAAACATCCTTGAACAACCAATCTCATTCTCAATCCAGTGTCGGTTTTCCATCTTTTCACCCATCTAACACCAATCGCACCATCAATGTCAGACTGAGAGCATTTGTCAATAGGAACCTCAGTGTAAACATTGAAATCTTTCATCGACTGCATCTCTTTGTTCATTCCAATGCGCTGGGGTTCAGCTGGGAATTCTCTGGTTGTATCCCAAATGACGGGTTCCGACAATCTGATTTCTTGGTGCAATTCCTCGTGATCCATGTTCACGTGAACGGGAACGGCAACACCGTCCTTCATGACGACATCAGTAGCTCCAACAATGCCGGCAATGTACTGAACTGCTGAAGCAACATGAAATGTCACTGAGCGCAATGCAGAAATCCTCTGAAACTTAGTAGGTGAGGTCTTAACCTCAGTGTCAGGATTCAGGATCAATCCTGAAGGACTTTGCTTGTGCCTCCTCAATCTGATCACCTGATCGACGAATGCCTGGCGAGAAAGGCAATTCTGGCTCTGACACCTCAGTTTCATGAGGAGGCTGTTCCTGCAACTCAATGGCCTCTCTCTGCTCAACAGACAATTCACTTGGATCAAGCAGTCAAGCAATCGAGTTGACGGATCAACGAGCGTCTCTTCTCTTTCAGGAGGATCTTCAATCACGACTGGTTCAGCTGGAGGTGCAATCTCTCTCACTGCAGTTGTTGTAGTCGAGCCACGGCTCTTCTGCAGAATGCTCAATGCTTCCGGATAAATGAAGTCCGTGGAATCATCTTCTGCGACACGTGGCTTCCATGGCAATGCCTGAAGATTCTTGACTGGATCTGCATTCCACTGCAATGAAGGAGAAAATCGTCGAATGGTACGAACTTTCCTGACTCCTTCTGGCAAAGCAACAATGATCTCGTCTGCTTCAGTGTCACGTCCGATCCACAATGCAGTTTTCCATGGAACGTCATTTTTTTTGGAGAATTTAGGCGAAATGACCTTGGCCTGAACAACTTCTCCAAAGCAACACAATCCACCTTCATAATTCCGGTTCCATCTACGGAAATAGGAGGTCTTACCATCCGAATGGATCAAGTACCTGTTCAATAACCACTGGGCGTGCTTGACGCACCATGGATGAATGATACTGTCTGAGCTGACTTGAATGTCACAGTTGAACTCAACTTGGTACATCAATGATCTCAATTGTCCGTAGAATGTTCTCTGCATTTGTCCTACAGAGCCCTGTGCCTGTGAATGGCCTTGTGGTGCTGCTCTAATGCTGAAGCCTCCCAATTCAGCACATACTCGGACACAC
Source organism: Symbiodinium sp. CCMP2592 (assembly GCA_905221615.1). NCBI lineage: Eukaryota > Dinophyceae > Suessiales > Symbiodiniaceae > Symbiodinium > Symbiodinium sp. CCMP2592. The sequence continues at coordinate 20,892 of CAJNDT010006088.1, read as the reverse complement.
AGTGCTTTCAATGATGATTCTTTGTCATATTGGAGAATGCCGAATGTACGTCCACACTCATAGATGAACTTCTTCAATTCGGCAACTGCATAATCATCATTTCCTTTGCTAGGAACCACAATGGTCATTCCCAGACCTGTAACAATGTCAACTGCCGTCAATAGCTTCCTCAGGGGGAGTTTTGGGTCAGTAGCATGATATGCATAATCTACCTGAATGACTGGCTGTCTGTCCAATTGTTTCTTAGACGCGCCGTGTCTGCCTTTCGCTTTCACACACTGTGGACACCAATCTCTGTAAGGCAAATGTGTCAACTCATGCTGGCGACGCTCAGCTGCTGAAAGCTCTGACGGGACTCTCAATCCTTTAGGGGGTCTCGCAGTGACATCAATAGTTTCAGGGACAGGATGATCAGTCTCCATGGGGTTTGCAATCACAAAGACCGAGAATCCAGACCATCGAAATCCTAATTTCCTATCAGGATCTTCTTCCGGAGACTTGTCAGTTCCTGAAGAATCTGTGTAGTTGCACCAATAGTCCTCAATCCCAAGACCGTTCTTCTCAGGATCAGAACAATCCAGAACGCCCGTGTACCTACTTGCAATCAGCAGGTTTCCAAACTCGTAAGGATCTGCTGACGACAATGGAGAGGGACAGAGGGACACTTGTCAGGATGAATGAGGGAATCTCGTTCAGAATGCACCATCCTTATCCAATGCGTTGGAGTCTGAATCCAATGATCCGTAGTACGGGTATCATCAGTCTGAGGATCCTTGGTGTAGAACAACCGCACAATCAATTCCTTCATGTTGGAGTTAAACTCTTTTGTTGACCGCAATCTGTTCATGATGTTTCGTTCGGTTTCTGTCATAACAATATGTTGTCGGTCAATCTTTCCTTCGGTTCCTCGGTTGGAGACATCAAGGGACGAAGACGAGGGTTGGGCGGGTGGGGGCAAATGACGGAACCATCTCGGCGGGCGGAGGCGGTGACAATCGGAAGCGGTTGGTTTGCAATGCAGTTGTAGGTGGTCCTTGATACCGCAATGCAACCTTTTTCGCTTCTTCCAATGCTTTACCTGTCAATGGTTTCATCTTGAAAACTGTACGACCTCGCCACGAGACAATGTTCTCAGGGTCTAGCTGAACGCGATTATCCACTTTATCATCGTCCAATACCCTGAAGTCCTTGTCAACAATCACATCAGATGTGCCATCCTTGAAATGGCGCTCCGTTTCTCTCTCGCCTGTCAATCGCTTTTCATCAACAGGCAATGTACCTCGGAGATATCTGAATGCCATCAAATACTGGCGTGGCTTCACATGAAAACGGACCAATACGTTCTTGTCTTCGTTGATGACCCAATAGTCGGTGTTCTTGAAATGTTCTCTTTTAGGTGCAGCTTTCGGGTCAGCTTTGGCTTTAGCTTTCGCGGCTGACTTAGGCAATGTTTTGGGCTTGGGTTTGAGTTTGGCTTTGGCTTTAGCCTTAGCTGCAGCAATCAACGAATGAATCTGAGCAATGTGATCATACTCATCCTCAATATCAGTGATGCCTCGAAGCGCAATGTCGCCATCTCCCAAGTCCATCTCTGCCACGACAGCTGCAATCTGCAGTTCGTTGTACTGACAATCAGACTGAGCAAAGGGAACAATAGTTGGAGTCAAGTAGACCAAAGTGCCCTGACGCACAATCGGGACTGGCTTGCAATCTGGGGTCAAGAGTGCCATGAAGTTCCGACTCAATACAGTCCAATTTCCTGCAAAAGGAATCTAGACACAGAAACCAATGGGAACGGAATGTGCTGACACACATAAAAATGAACACACAGCGAATGACCACCGCAATCAAGTTCAACAACACGTTTGCCTATGACATCCAATGTCCTTCCTGAAATGCTCCTGAGGATGGGACAATCCGATCCAACGGGTATCAACGGATAGTCTTCGGCAAACCATGGCGGGCCACAATTTGCTGATGCACCACTGTCAAACAGTATCCAGCTTCGCTCAATCTGTCCTGAGCTGTTGTGGAATGAAGCCAATCTGTCCTCATTCTCAGTCGACGCGAGATTCAGTTCAACGTCACTCTCAATGGAGGATGCGGAAGAAAATCTCAACAATGGTGCTTCACCTAAAATGGGAGCACTCAATGGAGAATGTTCTGGAAGTGCGGGAACGTTGGAAGACAATGTACCAATTAGCATCAATGCTCCAACGAAAAGCGTGCTGGCAATGCCTGAGCCTCTCGAGTTACTCGAGCTGCTACTGCTTGATGAGACTGTCATTAGCAATCTGATCAGAGGGTGACAATCCTGGCGGAAGTCCTGCAATGCGGCAGCAGTCTGCGGTTGAACCTGACCAATGGGTGCAGCGGGGGCTGCTGTTGCCTGAGGCGCAATCGGCTGAGCTGGCGGCGGCAAATGCTAACTGTGCCTGCTGAGGCCAATCAGCTCAGTGCCACGACGAATCGTTACACCAATCCTGAGACCAGTCATAGCTGCCATCATACCACTAATCTCCCAATGCTCCTTGGTATTCAAACCAATCAGGACTCTGCGTTCTCTCCTGAGCTCTCATTGGCCCAATGATCCTGTGATCCACACAGGAAACATCCTGTGTCTTTTCCTTTTCCTTTGCCTTTTACAGGACTCTTTCCTTTTCCTTTCAATCCTTTTGCCCTTAAATCCTTGTGATTTCCGAATCCTTTTCCCTTGCTCTTTCCGAATCCTTTGTTCTTTTTATCCTTTCCAAATCATTTTTTTTTGGCGTGAGCGGGCCTCGTCGGCTACGGCTGTAGCACTCGGTCCCTACAAACAAACAAACCAACAAACAAACCAAACAGCGGTGAGACAAAAGCTAATTAATGAGGGCGAAACTAGCTGCGGCGCACAGGCTTTGCCGGTGTTGGCCGTTCAGCACCAGCTACGGGTCCTCAGCGACCGTTCCACAACAACAGTGGGCCGTCGCCCAAAGCTGTCCAAGACAATCGGTGGAGCCCGAGTCAAAGCTCCGGCCGCCGTTCTAGTTCCGTCGAACAACGGTCGGCCCCGATGTCTTGTTGTGTCCCGATCGTGCACGGGGGCCACAATTCCAGGGCCAAAGTCCAATGCAGTGGCACGACCCTTCGACGTATGTCGAAAGGTTTGGCTGCTGCGGCGATCGCGCCCATGCAGAAGGGGCCTCTCTCCTAGGGTGGGGGCCACGGCTCAAGAAGGCGCTGCATGTCGTTGCCACTTCTCGGAAAGTGAGATTCACGCAGAAGGTACAGTATTTGGTACTGACCTTCATCATACATGCCCTTGAGACGCTGGTAGCCATACTGAAGCACGCCGTGGTCTGGTTCATGAAGATGCGGCATAAGATCTTCGGAGATGAATGGAAGTTGGATGCCGGGGCCAAATCCACCCTGCCTCCTGAAAGTCTCGGCCGCAGCACGCCAATCCTCTTGTCCCCTAGAGTGCCCGAGACGATACCATGGCCTGCTACCGTCTGGCATAGCACCCTGATTGGATTCTTGTGCCACCAACCGATGGATCAGCACTTGGGCCCGGCAGTCCCATGCATCGAAATGGGCGTAGCGCCACAAGCGTACAGGGAAGTAGAAGTCCATTTTTTAGGGCCGCGTAACCAGAACACTACCACGGCACTGAGTTCCCAAGCCCTGGTGATAGCAGCTGTGCGAAGGCGAAGGCGACACAATGCGGCGTGCAAAAGTCCTGCAGACTGAAGAGGAAGTGCGCGCTGCGCCCGCAGGCCCAGGGATGCATCATCAAGGGGAAGCAGGAGGCGAAAGGTGCCCTTACAGAGGCCAGGGTATGAAAACATTTGCGGATCAAAATCCCCGCGCCTTGCTGGGAGGAGTCCTCGGTGAAAGCCTTCCATCATGCGGGCAGCGTTTGCAATTTGGGGTTGGCCCACCATAGAAGATGGCACTTCGGCTTTGACTCTGAGCTCAATGAACTGGAGGCCATTGTGCTCAACAGGTGCAACACGTACAATCTGCAAGAGGGGAGCCGCCTCCGGCTCGTCGGTTAGGGCCCGAGCCAAATAGAACACAAGCTGTATTGGGAGCAACACTCCACAATGCAAAAGGGGAGTGCCTTGCGGCGGGTCGACCTGTGTGCCAGACGGTCCGGTACCCCGGCGTTTACCGGCCTCGGTGGATCCTCTCCGAGGCGCCAGGGACATTTGTATGAGGCTACCGTCACGGACAGGGGACTTAATACCCGCTTTGGCATAGGGAAGCGAGAATCGGAGTCCATCCAGTTCATCCAGCAACAGCCACCACCATATTTCCGGGCGCGCCAACTCATACCATGACAGATCAAAAACTCGACCTTCGGGCAGCCGTAGCACCGGGTCGCAGAACTGAGCAAGGGCTATGGAAACCGCCAAAATAGGCGTGAGGCACATTCGGAAGGCCTCACTAGCCGTGCAGTGTCGCAGCATGAGCGCACGATCGGCAAAGTCCACTATACGTGCTCCGAAATTCTGAGGGCTGATTTTAACTTCGCATGCAGGCAGCGAAAGAGGCAGTGGCAGGAGGGAAAGGCAATCCTCTCTGCTGGGGAGAAGATCCGTAGAGCCGTTGCACTTTCAGATCCCTCGCTGAGCCGCTGTAATCTGCCCGCGGCCTGGAAGTTGCGTAGGATCTCGTGTTGTTCTCCAAAGTCCTCCTCCTCCTCGGGTGGGACACTTTTGCTGGGGATTGAATCAACTCCCGGCACCAGGCGGTCAGGCGGGATGTCAACGGCATCCAGCAATGTAGCCACTCGCTGGTTCCATGGAATGTCCGGCGCGTTGGGGACGCGGAGCTCGGCGGTCAGGCCAGGATCCTCTGTAGTAAGCATGCCGTCCTCCGGATCGGGGGAGGCAGATCCATCGATTTCATAGCGAGCGCGGGGCAGACTGGTGGGCATGACGGAGTTGTTCTCTAACCTGTACTGACAACTGTGAGGCTGAGAAGCACTCATGCGTCAGAACATGGAAACCCGCAGTTCGTAGTGAGGCAAATCGGAGCTGGGCGGCGTCAATCCACACCACTCCAGCTCCAGCCGTGGAATTGTCATCCATGTATGCCTTCAACCTGCGCACACGGGGAATACGGTGCAGGGTGCAGATCAGAGGGTCCATGGCGATACAAAACAGTAAGACGGACGAAGCCCATGGCAAGTCCTTGGCGCATACGCAAAGGAGGAAGCAAGAAGCCTTGAATGCGATGTAGCGATCGACGACCGTAAAGAAGATGAATGGAGTACTGTCGGACCCAGTGGGGGACGCACAGTCGTTGCAAGACTTCGAGTAGCCATCCAGGGTTGACCCGCTCAAAGGCTTTGGCCATGTCTGTGAGTAGCACATTGCACGGATCCAGACAGGACGCAATCCTGAACCATCATAAAGTTCGCCGGCGCTTCCTTGAGACGACTGACGAGGGCTTGCGACTGATGCAGACAGGGGGCAAGAGCCGACATCATGGAAGCAAAGACAGCAGAGTCGATAATGCGAGCCGCCGTGTCTGGCATATCAAGGGGGCGAAAATTATCCGCGTAGTGGCCTGCATCGGCCTTGGGGATAAAGGTCAGGGCCTGCGTGGGTGGGGGGGCATGTCCAAGAACGATGTGAAGGAAGTGGGAACGCAGTACTCGTGCAGACTCCGACGGGAGCTGTCGATAACACGCATAAGGACAGCCGTCGGACCCCGCAGAGGAGTCCCCTGTGCGCAGAAGATGAAACATGATGTCTTCTTCAAGCGGGAGGGCACAATGCTGCACATGCCGTGGCATATACTCGTCGAGAACAAGCTCCCAGTCCGCAGAGTAGTCCGGTGGGGACTGCTGCCAAAAAGCACGCGTAGCACGTAAGGCATTGTCAACTTCACCAAGGGTTGAGCAGGGGGAGCCGTCCGTACGTAGTACGTGTGCTGTGCCGAATGACCCAAGGGACGATCGGTGGACGAGTGATTCTGCTCAATGCAAAACCAAAACTATTTGCAGCCTTCTCAGAAAAGGGCCTGTATGCCTTCAGGAGACCAACTGGCACACCTTCCCACGCACAGCTATTGTGTCGTCTCCTGCTATTTCTGGCACAGGTAGCTCGGGGGTCGCTGTCTTAGTCCCTGCTCCGTTCACGTTAACGTCGCGTACTGAGATAAGTTGGTTGACGTTGGACAGGCTTTGCTCTCGTATCTAGCGTCGCGGCCTCACCGGGATGAGTTATTTGTTGCAGGTGATTTCAACCGCATGACGACTAAGCAGCCTGGTCTGCGGGAGTTGCTTTGTGCAGAGGGCCTCTTGCGTAAGGTCTCCGTCTGTTCACCAACGTACCGGTCAGGCCAGGCGGTGTCTCATCCTGCTTGGATGAAATCCTGCATAATGAGGAAGCCGAGGGGTGTCGCAACCTGCGCAGCCGGGTATTCTGGCCTCATACACTCACACAGGGCCACGGTATCGTTACGCTTCGAGCACGCAAAGCACGTATGCTCACCAATGATGTTGGTGCAGCGGCTTATCGTGCGATACCGCCACGTGCCTTTAAGCAGCCTGCTACTTCCCCAGCTACCCGCATCCCAGGGTACTCATCTCATCCGGCTAAAGTCCGCTTGGAGCGCCTTAAGGTCCTTCTTCCTGATTCGCCCACACTACAAAGCCTTCAGAGTCTCTTTCATGTTTGGTGGGCAGGGGAATTAGAGCATACTGCTAATGCTGTGACAGCAGGTAGGCTAGGGGCACTGCCCTATCTCTTCAAGAGACAAAGACAGCGACCGAACGCTGCCTCATTTATGATACCGTGGTCCATTGTCGAGACTTTTCAGCACTTGCTCACCACCCGAACCCTTCATACGCAAGGGCAACCGGTTCGGCTCAGTGCCGTTGAGGTTCAGCAAGTAGTTATGCAGCTGACCACCCTAGAAACTGTCAATGTTGCTCCGCCGCCTACTATCAAGGACTCTCGGCAGCTCGGGGCGCGCATGCCGCATAAACATCCCAGATGGGATCTTCACCCTGCTCGAGGCGTACTTTGGACGGGTGGGCCGCTTTAAATGAGCACAGGGACTCTCGACTGACGAGCGCGACCAGTCTCTGCCACTCGAGAACAGCCCCATACGTGTCATGTGCTCGGGGCGGCAGCATTCCATGTTCCGAGTCGAACGGAGAACTGGCAGGTGGTGTGCTCGCAGCAGTGCTACGGTCCCAGAGGATGCCAGACGGAGACCACTGAAGGGCGACAAGGGGCAGCTGCACGTAGAAGGCCTGAAACACACCACCCTTCTGCTGTCCCCGGCGTGCGTGATCCGGACGGCGCGCATGCCATGCTGGACTCACCCCTTAATTTGCCGGAGGTCTCGATGCTGCATAGGCCGTTCCAGCGCCTGCCCCGCAGCTCACACTTGCAGTCGCCACATAGTGGCTGCTTCAATGCCTTGCTCATCTTTTTAACGGCACTGAGGCCTAGCTCCCTCATCATTCACGGGTTCTCGGCCGGCAGCTATACGGGAGCGGTGGTGGCACTCTTGGCACATCGAGCGTGGACGCCATCCCGCCCAGCCCGGGCCCGGCAATTCTGCTGTGACCTCAGGAGGTGCCCTCCACCATGTGGTGCGCCTTGGTGCCCTCCATATGCCTGATTTTATCTTCGCCCAACTCATACGGCTACCGGTCACCTTGTGGCTGGTGCACGCTCGGGAGGACAGGCTTTGCCCTTTGGGCCCTTGGCCCATATACCCGCGAGCAGCTGGACAGACGCCTGCGCGCAGCGGGAGGCGGATTTGTTTGGCTGCTGGGAGGTGCAACGACAGCGCTGTTCGGTACAAACTGCCATGGATATGGCCACCTGCTTGAAAGACTTGACGGCTTGCTCTCGGAGGTAGATGTGGCACAGCGCAGAGCCTTCCTGCCGCTCGTCAACGCCAAGGAGGAATTACGTTTGGCATACCGCAGGTCATGCAAACGCTCTTTCCGAAGGCGGACCTCACGGACGCAGGCCTGGCCAGCCTAGGTGCTTTGCCGAGCGCTCTCTTTGCAGATTTGACAGCACACCAGACGCCCACGGCCGCAGCAGTGGACCGCCTGAAAGCATGGTTGATCAGTACCATTGAGCTGCCCCACATTACGACTGATGTGAGTTCGACCTGTGGGCTTCCGGAACCGGTCGCTGGCGCATTGGTGCGGCACTCACTGCCACGGGTTGTTGACTTCCTCTACTTCCACCTCTTCAGTAAGGGCGCCACCCTGGCGGATTCTACGGAGGAGGGAAGGCGTGAGCCACACAGGCATGCTGCTTCCAGCGCGCGAGTGGCGGGTAGCGGGCAGTTCCAAGGCCTTTCGGTCACCGTCACGGCTGTAACATGCACCAGCTTTGGAGCGTTTTTATTGAAGGTAGTGGCTTCAGCTCCGTCTGGCAATGTGCGCAACTGGTTTTCCCACATCGATCGGCAATTCTCACTTGAGGGTTCTGCGGTAGTCTTCGAGCTGGGAGGTCCGCCCACCTTCAAGCTAGTGGGAATTTTTACCGAGCTATACCTTTCGCGCAAAAGGGGGGAGAATAAATATGCCAAGCACCCCTGGAAGCTCAACCCCAGCTATGTAGAGCTGCTCGTTCACGAGTGGCTTGCCTTCTTGGGATCAGCGCCAACAGCCCATTACACACCGATTGTCACCCTTCCTTACCATCGTTTGGTCTGCCTGAAGTCTGGAGGAGGCCTTGACCTCTTTAGGCGTGTCCTTGCCTTGCCGACGGGTCGTGTACCACTGTCTTTGGGCGTGCCTGGCCCCAGTGCCTCCAGGCCAACTACGCATTCCGACGCCGAGTTCGCGAGTGAAGTGGACATGGTTCTACTCTTTCTCCAGGCCTGCCGGGTCACAGCGGTCGAAGGATTGCTCGACCAAGAGCAAGCGGCTTCTGTCGCTTGGGCCTCGCATCGGAGTGCACTCCTTGAAGCCAGAAGAAAGTTGCAGTCGGAACATTCACAGCGGCGAGTGGGGCTGACGTGGGAAGTGCCGAGAAGTCCCGCGATTTACCTTGAAGCCGCAAATATGCGTGGACGCGCCTTCTGTAAGCTCATCAACCTTCTGGCTTGAAGACCCGGATGGACTTCTGATTGCGCACATTCAGGCTATCCTGGTAGCCAGGGGTACGAACTGTACCTCCCTTAACATCTTGGGTTGCCCTGGTGCGTCCAAGACAGTTTCCCTCCTGCTTGCAGTATTGTGCATCGATGCCGTTCTAGATTTTCCTGTAGTCTGGACATCGCAGCAGCACGCGGCCCTTCTAGCGGTGCTTATGATCTCCCACAACGTGTTGGCAGATGCGCCTCTATGGCTACGACGCATGCTGGTCGTCCGTCGGGTCTCGGGTAAACAGGACCTATTCTCCACTGTTTCCATGACCATGTGCCGCTGACCCATGGAGGAGAACCCAAAGACCAAGGTCAGGACGGGCTGCTAGACGCAGGGCTGCCCGCCCAAGATCTGGAGGAGGACGCCAAGCCGCCCCCATTGCTCGATGCACGCATCCTCCTGATCACACAGGGTTCCGGAGCGCAACAGTTGGGGAGATATCGGTCAGAGGTCTTGTCGGCCCCTGCCCATTGTCGTGCCCTGATTCTTGACGAAGGCCAGCAAGAGGGACTTATTTCCCAACGAAACTTCCGTTTGCGCGCGTAACGGGAAACCCTTAACCGCGCTGCAGTTAAACCCTGTGCAAGCACTCTCTTTTTTTTTCTCCTAGCGGACATGGGGGGTCAGTTCGGGCCCGATCTTCGGGCACTGAAACGAAGGATGCCGCTGGCATCTGTCTGAAAAGAACGACCGCTGGTCGCAGGTAAGGCGAACGACTGGTTCACCCCCCTCCTGCCCCCTACCAGGGGTGTCTCAGTACTACTGGAGACAAAGGTGAAACTTTCTTCGACCCACAGGGTCGCTGCAGTCTACTACTAGCTACTCTGCGTTGTTGACGGCCTACGGCCTATGTACAGCAAAGCACGCTGTGCTGAAGATGAGATCTCTGCTAGAGATAGAACAAGGAGCGCTGCTCCGGCAGCTCTGCTGCCACAAGCGTGGTCCCAGACCCCGCATACTATACAGGGTGTGGTGGGTGGGATAAAAACTTTTGGATCACAGATCCACTTCAAGCCGAAAGCTGCACGGCAAAGTTTGTCTAGTGTTCACAACACACAAGTGAAAACACTGTTTTCCTTTTACGACAAAACTTTGTCTACACTTTCGGCGGGAAATAAAACCCATTCACGCACGCATGATGGAAGCTTATTTCCCAACGAAACTTCCGTTTGCGCGCGTAACGGGAAACCCTTAACCGCGCTGCAGTTAAACCCTGTGCAAGCACTCTCTTTTTTTTTCTCCTAGCGGACATGGGGGGTCAGTTCGGGCCCGATCTTCGGGCACTGAAACGAAGGATGCCGCTGGCATCTGTCTGAAAAGAACGACCGCTGGTCGCAGGTAAGGCGAACGACTGGTTCACCCCCCTTCAAGGCACTCGAAGCCTTACTCACCCCCCATCTAGTCCGCGCCGAGTGACAAGGCCAACAGCACTGCGTTGGGAGGAAGGAATTAGCGCTCTGCGCCAAGTTTCTCAGTCTCTTCCCACCAGTCTCTGCTGGGGCCATCAGTAATGTTGCTGACGGTGGGCACGCGGAAGAAAGCAGCCCTGCACTGCAGGGACTCCTCCACGTCGACTGCCTGCGATACTATCGCGGCGCCTGCCGCCTTCCTTGTGAAGGCTTTGTGTAGGGATGTACGCGCTGCGTCATTGTCAATCCACACGAACAGGTCACTGCCTGCTATGTGCTTCGCCCACAACTGTAGGCTCAGCAAGTATGGCAGCAGCTCGCACTCGAAACGAGCTGTTGCTTCTGAGCTCTAGCGACCCACTGGGTCGCTACGTGGCGGCTAATCTGTAGCCCCCAGGGTGCTTGCGATTCCCTTGCCTATGGGCACTGCTCCAAGGCCGCACTTGGGGAACAGACGTGGGGATTCACACGACGTTTATGCCTGCAAAAGAGCAAGGGAGAGGGCCCTTAACAACCCGCAGTGGCCCTTACGGACTCGCAGCGGGCTTGTACAACAAAAAATCGGCCATTTGCAGGCAATTTAAGGACTAAAAGTACCTGCTCGCACTGTGAGACAGGTGCTGGAGAAAGGAGTCTGCACTTGTGCCTCCCAGAGCTGAGAAGCGGCGGCTGCTGCACTGCAGCAGCGGGCACGAACGGGTGATACAAGCCCCTTCGTTGCGCGTTGCGCAGCAGAGCAGCGCACTGCGTTTGATGTGCAATGTTCTTCCCCCAGTCTCGGTTGGGGCCAGCAGTGCAAGTAACATCAGGCTCTGGGGCCTTGTGCGCGCACTGCGCGGCGCTGTCTTAAAGCAACACAGAAGCTCGTCATTACTAACGCGAGCCCACAGAAAGCAGCGGGCAGGGGGCCCTTAGCAGCTCGCAGGGGCCCTTAGGGACTCGCAGCGGGTCCTTGCACCAAAAGGTTCGCCATTTACGAGCAAATTTAGGCTTGAAACCACCTGCCCGCACTGTGAGTCAGGTGCGGTAGAGAACAGTTTCCACCGGAGCCTTCCAGAGCTCAGCACGCTTCAACTGAGGCTGAGCAGATAGGGTGGAACACGAGCTGCGGTTTCTGCCAGATTGCTCCCAGCAGTTTTACAACTGCCTCACTGAGGCAATTCAGCAAGGAAAGCACCTAAAGCCTCACTGAGGTCAGTCGATGCACCGCCCTGGTAAGTAACAGATCTCCGGGGCACTGCCCTGGCGTATGGAGTGAAAGCGTTACTTTCACTGCTGTTCGCGCGCCAGTCGCGCCGCCAAAGGCGCAGTTGAACCAGTGCTGCAGACACTGCAGGGCACGGCGCGGACTCCGCGCAAGAGTCCCAAGCGGCGTGGTTGGCAGCACTGCTGTGCGCAGGGCTAGGCAGGGCACTGCAGGGCGCATGCTGCCGCCAAGAAAACCGCATGGTTGGCCACTGGGCTCTCGCTGTGGGGCCCTTAGAGACTCGCAGCGGGCCGTTAGGGACTCGCAGTTGACCCTGGGACAGGAAAGTCAACAAAACGCGACCATTTGAAGTGCAATTTAAGCAGCACCTCGCGCGACGGCGCTACAGGGCAGGCCTACTAGGCCTGGGGCCTGGCGGCCTACAAGGTTTTAGGAGTCACTTGTGGGCGCTCCTCTTGCCAGGCAGACAGAACAAGAAGCCTACTCGGGCTGAGTCTGTTATACCAGAAAATTGTGAGCTGCAAGGCCATAGGGACACCAGTGAAGACCTCTCTGCCAGTGATGACCACGCGCCGACTGGGCAGACATAAGGAGAATCCTACTAGGTTTGGGGCCAGTTGCCTTTGAAGCTGGGAGCCTACAAGGCCACAGAAGTCTCCTGTCATCACTTTCACTGACGATTCACATCGCGATGACACAACAACAAGCCAGCGAGGCTTGGGGCTACTAGGCCTGACGTAGAATAACGTGCCTACCAGGCACGTTAACGAGAGCCGACTAGGCCTCGCGCCAGTAGGCCTTGGCAACATCTGCCTCTGACGATCGTATGCCGACTCGGCGCGTGAGACCTACGAGGCTTAATGAGGCCGCTGGGGGGCCTAAAGGCCGCGGGCCTGCGAGGTTGCAAGAGTCTCCTCTCTGTTACCGGTGACGAGACACAACACAAGCCTGCTAGGCTAGAGGCCAGCAGGCCTGCTTGAAAACAACCTGCCTACCGGGCACTCAAGCGGGAAGCCGACCCAGGCCGGCAGGCCTTGGCGACTTCTGCCACTGACAATTGAATGCCTCGCCCCAGACATTCATCTCAACCGGAGGTAGGCGAACCGAAACCACGACCGTCTCTGACAGTTGGTCTGGGCCGGGGGCCACTGGCCCCGCAGGACTCCCGCTGGAAGAAGCCCCTGTGAGCAACGCCTCTGCTAAGGCACCTGCTTGCGGTGCGGCCGGTACTGCCGGAAAGACCCTGGGCGAGACTTCCCGAACCGCTTCGAAGCCGAGAGGCGGGCCTGGGGCCGACTTGGCCACTGGGGATGCCCCACGCAGACTTAGCGAAGCAGATGCAAAACCAAAGCTTACTAAGCCGGATAATTGGAGCCAGCGCGAACAGAGCCTACCAGGCGCGAAAACTGTAAACCTACTAGGTCACAAAGACAGCTATCGGCCCTTTTCCTGCACGGACGAACACGTGCCTATCAAAGGGAAAGAAAAACAGGGCCTATTGGTGCCCACCGTAAAGGCAGCTTAAACAGAGCCTACTAGGTCTGGAAACTGTGAGCCTACAAGGTCACAGAGTCAGCTGTTTTCCGCCACTGGCGCGTGCCTACGAGGCAGATGCAGAAACAGAGGCTACTAAGCCGGATGATGTGAACCCACTGTGAAGACAGCGCGAGCAGAGCCTGCTAGGCCTGAAAACTGTGAACCTAAGAGGTCACAGAGTCAGTTGTTCTCCGCTACTGCTAGCCTCTAAGGCTAGGACCGTCAGCTATGTTGCTGTCGGCGGGGACTCGAAAGAAGGCCGCTCTGCACTGCAAAGTTTCCTCCATGTCCACTGCCTGTTGATACTATCACGGCCTTGTGTAGAGACGAGCGCGCTGCGACGTCTATCACTGACAGCTGCATGCCTCGTCCAAGACATTCCTTGTCCCAGACCTCACCTAGACCGCTCCCGGTCCAGGGTGGGCGAGCCGAAACCAAGACCGTCTCTGACGGTTGGTTTGGGCTGGGAACCACGGGCTCCGCACGACTTCCACTGGAAGAAGCCCCTGTGAGCAAGGCATCTGCTGGAGCAGCTGCTTGCGGTGTGGCCGGCTCTGCTGGCACGAGCTTGGGCGAAAGCTCCAGGCGGGGCTGGGGCCGACTGGGCCACTGGAGCTGCCCCACGGCAAACGGAGTTTCTGTGCTGAGTGCGGCGCGTGGTCTACTAGACCGGGGGCAGGTTTCCAGCGGGCTGCCACTGGCAGGGATTTGGGCCAGGCCGTGTCTAGCGCCAAGCCGTGTTCGGCGAGAACAAGTCCGTTAATAGAAGACTGCCTGCGCCAGCCGGCCTCTGGCACGGGGCCTGGGAAGAAGCAAGAGCCAATGGCCTTGGCTTCTACACGAGAGCGCTCACGCGAGGAACGCAAGCGGTCCCACCAGAACGAAGACCAACAGAGGCAGCGCAATGCGCACACCAGAGGAGTGCACTGGGTTCACTGCAGTTTCCGCAAAGTGGCAGGCAAGAACGCACTGCGCTCGGCCTGCTGTTTGTTCCCAGTGGGCTCTGGGGCTGTCTTACTAAGGCAATTTTTTAATTGCAGTAATTAATTAACCACCAAATTGCGGGCAGCAACCCGCTTCACTGAGCGTGCTGTTTGTTTTCCCAGTAGCCTCTCGGGCTGCCTTACCGAGGCAAGTTTCCACCGTAGCAACCGCAAGCTGGCAGGTAGCACGCAACCGCAAAGTGGCAGGCAGCAACGCATCTAGCCTGCTGTTTGTTCCCAGTGTTCACTGGGTCTGCCTCACTGAGGCGATATGTCACTGTAGCAGCCACGTATTGGCAGGTAGGAACGCACTGCATTCAGCCTGCTGTTTGTTCCCAGTAATCTGTGGGACCGCCTTACTAAGGCAACTGTAATGTCGTGGCTTCACAACGACAAAGCAGCAGGCAGCGAGGCACTGCGGTTGCACTGCGCACTGCGCAGTACTAGCCGGTGCCGGATGACTGCCAGGGAACGCTGAGCACAGGGTACTAACTGCCACTGGCAGGAACCACTGGTAGAAGTGGCTACTGCCCACGGCAACCAGCAGAAAGCTAGAAGCCGTGATTTAACCCGCTGGCTGCCTTGCAGCGGCAGCCTTGTCGGGCTGTGGAGGCCTTCTGCACTGCAAACTTTGCAGTTGTCTCCAAGCACGCGTTCGCTGCAGTCCGCCTTGGCGAGTGCGCCAGACGAAGTGGCGCATGTAACTGCGTACACTGACGCGTTCGCGCAGCCTGTCTGAGATTGAAGGGCCCGCACAATTGCATCTCTGAGCATGCTGTAGTGCACCTGCACCAGATTCGCTGGCTCTGTTATCCTTAAACCAAAACTGAGCTCCGCGAAAACGTGTTTTAGTGGACAAAGGCCGCTCGCAGCAGACACTGTCTGCGAGTTTGTCTGCGTGCGTACGCACTGTGTGTGCGCTCTTGCAGTGCCTGCGTGAACGTGGTCGTCCTGTGGAGAGGCCGCCCGCGGCAGACGCTGTCTGCGGAGGTGTCTGCGGCGTCCGCACTGCGTGTGCGTCTTCCTGTTTCCAAGGCACTGTGCGGGACCACGGGGCTATGCGAGGGCCATTGGCTGGTTTACTTGAAACGAAACCAGGCATCTTATAGAGCATCTCAGGGCCGTGTGCAACACACACAGCTCGCAGAGCTGTCTGTGTGAGTCCGCGCTGTGAGTGCGCTCCCACGTTGAAAGGAACTGGCGGGATGAGGGAGCTATGTAAGAGCCACTGGCTCTCGTCTCTTGAAGCAAAAACTGAGATTCACGAAAGCGCGGCACGTGGACAGAGGCCGCTCGCAGCAGACACTGTCTGCGAGGCTGTCTGTGTGCATCTGAGGGCCCTTAGGGATTCGCAGCGGGCCCTTACACCAAAAAGTCGGCCATTCGCACACAATTTGAAGCCTAAAACTGCCTGCTCACACTGTGAGTCACGCGGTGAAATCGAATCTCTGCTGGTGCTGCTCAGAGCTGAGAAGCAACGGCTCCTGCGTTGCATCCAAAGGTGCCACCTGCGTCTTGGAAGCACGCACAGGCACACGTCACGGACTCAGAGGGCGCGCAGCAAGAGAGTGGCCCATAGTATGGGTTGCGCATCACGGACGCGCGAGGACTTGCTTGCTGGAGCCCTCCGAGTCTGCAACTGTCATTGTAGACACTGTCCAGTTAGAAAACCGGGCGTAGAAAGGCCGCAGACACTGTCCGAGCGCTGGGCTGGACCGGCGGTAGCCCAGGAAGCACACAGAGGCGAGTTTGCTTACGAGCAAGCATTTGCTTGGGGCGACGCGCCTCGTCAAGGCAGGGCATGAGGCACTGCAACTGCCAAGCCTGCTTGAGATGCCTGCGGTCCCGGGCACTGCCCTGGGATGACCAATAGGCCCACTCGTGCAGCAGTGGCGCTGCCACAGGAACGCACGCTGTCTGCCCATCGACCCGAGAGTGCTTTGTGGGCACTGCCCTTAAAAATGGCTGCATGACCACTGCATCGCTTCCCTAGCAGGTTGAGCACTGCTCGAAACTGCTGGGGTGTGCCGCAGCGGCAGCAGGGCCTGGCGCGTACTCCACACAAAGACCCAGGACCGACGTCAAGCGTGGCCTAACTGTTTGCTAAACAGCACGGAGCCCGCATGAAGGTCGCAGGCCTCAGGGCGCTGCCCTGAGGTTTAGGATGCGAAGAAACGGCAGCACTGCTGCCTGCTTGTCGACAGCCCTGCTGCACAAAACTGGAAGCCCCGCAACAGCAACAGCCGGACTCCGCACCAAGATCTTGACGGGCAACAGGCACCGCCATCACTGCTTACTCAACAGTGAGCAGCATGCATGAAGATCTCAAGCCATGAGGCACGCGACCTGCACTAAACCTGGCCGTTTGTTTACTAAACGGGAAGGAACGTGCATGAGGACCGCACGCTCCGCCTGCACTCCTCGGGGCGCTGCCCTGAGGTTTGACATGCGAGGCATCAGCGGCACTGCTGCATGCTTGGCATTAGCGCGGCCGTACGTTTACGCTGCGTTGTAGGACAGCAGCGACCGCGGTGCTCGACGCGAACGCCGCACCAAAACAAACGATGCCACACTATTTGCGAAACGAAAAGAAACCACATCACATGCCTGTTTGCTGCTGGCCTGCAGCACGGCTGCATACGCAGGGTTGGCACGAACTTCGCACCAAAATCCCGACCGGGACGAAGCATTGCCATAACTGTTTACCAAACCGAACGCCGCGCCAAAACCACGGCCGGCAACATCGTTGTCACACTGCTCACGAAACAGCAGGGAGCCGTGTGAACATTCCAAGCCTCGAGGCACTGCCCTGAGGTTTAGGATAGAGGCAACGGCAGCACTGCGACCTGTTTGCCTGTAGCACTGCTACATCCACAGGGCTTTGCGCGAACTTCGCACCAAAATCCCAACCGGGACGAAGCGTCGCAGCATTGTGGACCAAGCAGTAGGAAGCATGCAAAAACACTTCCTGCTTGGGCAAGGCACTGCCCTGAGGATAAGTATGCCAGACATTAGCAGCGCTGCTGCATGCTGACACGTAACACGGCTACAAACCACGCTACACTCGAAAGTCTGAAGGCCTCAAACCTCAGGGCACTTTTTTCAGGCGTATGAGGCGAGGCATTAGCAGCACCGCTGCATGCGTGCCTGCAGCACTGCGCTGCGAACAACATGCTTTGGGGGCCGACCCTGCAACAGCAACGGTCGCAGGGCCTAGCGCGGAGTTAACAACAAGACCCTGACGGACACCAAGCATTGACAAACTGTTTACTAAACAGCAAGAAGCAGGCGAAGGAGTGCAAGCCTCGATGCACTGCCCTGAGGTGTAGGATGCGCAGGCAAAACTGCCGCCTGCATGCCTGTAGCACTGCTACACGCACGGCTGCCTTGGGGGAAAACAAGAGCAGAGGTTCAGAGCTTATTGCGGACTCCGCACGAAAGCCTGGACCCACACCAAGCATTGGCAGACAGTGCACTAACCACCAAGAATCAAGCGGAGGGCCCTACTCCTCGAGGCACTGCCCCGGGGTTTAGGAAGTGAGGCATCGGCAGCACTGCTGCCTGCCGAAGCTGCACTGAAGGACCTGCGGGAGCAGTCCGCGCCAAAACTTGACAGCATGGAGCGTTCACAACACAGTTTACTGAAAACTAAGAAGCCTGTAGGGCGGCCTCAGGCCTCGGGACACTGCCCCCCAGCTGACATCCAGCATATTTATGACTGCGAAAAGGAGATAACTTATCTCCTAATGTTGACATCCTCACGAACATCCACTTGAGCACACTGGAGGAAACGAGGGACAAGCGGCACTGCCGAGTCCGTGCTGGCGTCACTCACGAAGCGAATGGATACCAGCGACGCCAAGCTTTGGCCAAGGTGCCAATGCAAACTTTGCATTAAGGGCTCGGGCTCTGGGGCCTTGTGCGCGCACTGCACGGCACTGCCTTAAGGCAACACAGAAGCTCGTCATTACTAATGCGAGCCCACAGGAAAAGGCGGGCAGGGGGCCCTTAGCAGCTCGCAGGGGCCCTTAGGGACTCGCAGCGGGTCCTTGCACCAAAAGGCACACCATTTACGAGCACTTTAGGCTTGGAACTACCTGCCTGCACTGTGAGTCAGACACGGCGGAAAACAGACCCCACCGAGGCCTCCCAGAGCTCATTCAACGGCGAAATCGGAGTGATCGTCACTGACGTCCTCCGCAACGACGCGGGTGGCACTGCTCACAACCCACAAGAGATAACTTACCTCTTCATTGCATACCTCTCGCAAGGCCTGCTCGAGGATATCTGGCAGACTGCGCTGCGAACCAAAAGCAAAGCGACACGGCACTGCCGAAGACGCCTCGGTGCATGCCGCTGGCCAAAGGGTTACTAACCCCAGTACTGGAAGGCTACAGTGCCAGTATGGACTCCGGTTGCACGTGCGCCCTGCGTTGTCCATGGCTCTGCCGGACAGTGATGCTAGGAGGTGGCATTGCACCGGGACCGACGACGTACGTGGAGGCTGCAGCAGCCGCTGGCCCTGCGCTTTCCCACTGGCAGGCCGAGGCTGCGTTTTCCTGTGTTGACTCCCTTCGCTGAGGGCGCGAACAAAGCTACCCGTGCCATTGTCTTTACCATCCTTGTGGTAGGCGTAGCCACTGGCCTCCATTTTCTTTCTGACGCGCCCTTCTCAGGCAAGGACGTGCTTAAGCCTCGACTGTAACTTAGCGTGTCACCTTCCTCCCCACTGGGGGGGGCCAAGCACACGCGGCGCTGCTTGTGCGTGCTTGCAGCACTGCCACAGGCACAAGCCAGCAGGTGCACCCAACAAGAGAAGAATGCATGACCACCTGGAGCCTTGGGGTGCACAGACGTGAGGCCTAGGATGCCAGGCATCGGCCGCACTGCTGCCTGCCTGCTCGCAGCACTTTCTCGTGCAGAACCTGCACGCAAAACCTCCAACGGCGCTGCCGCAGAAATGGCAATGGGCAGCCACAATACTGTTGACACAATTGTCTAACCAGCAGAAGCTTGCAAGGCGGAAACCTCGGGGCACTGCCCTGGGGTTTAGGACGCGAGGCGTATGCAGTGCTGCTGCCTGCGTGCCTGCAGTACTAAACGGATGAACCTGAAGCCTCGGGGCACTGACCTGAGGCTAAGGACGCAAGGTAGCGGCATCACTGCTGCCTGCCTCCTCGCAGCACTGCTGCATGCATAAGCTGCACTGCAGAACCACCAACAGCGCGGCTGCAGGGACACTGTCACAAAGCAGCAGATGCCGGGAAGGGGGCTTCAGACCTCGGGGCACTGCCCTGGGCGTTGGGATGCGAGGCGTAGGCAGTGCCGCTGCCTGCCGGCCTGCAGCACCAAAAACATGAACCTGGAGCCTCGGGACACTGACCCGAGGTTTATGACGCTATGCATCGGCAGCACTGCTGCCTGGTTACTTGCAGCACTGCTGCATGCAGAAGCTGAACTGCAGAACCACCAATAGCACTGCTGCAAGGACGCTGTTTACAGCGGGGCACTGCCCTGGGGTTTAGGATGCGAGGCGTAGGCGGCGCTGCTGCCTTCCGGCCTGCAGCATGAAAACCAAAACCTGTAGCCTCGGGGCACTGACCGGAAGTTTTGACACTGGGCCTCGGCAGCACTGCTACCAGGTTACTCGCAGCACGGCCGCATGCAGAAGCTGCACAGAACCACCCTGTTAACTGAACAGCCGATGCCTGCAAGGAGGCCACGAACCCCGGGGCACTGCCTCGAGGTTGAGGATGCGAGGCTTAGGCAGTGCTGCTGCCTACCAGCCTGCCTGCAGAACGAAAAAACATGAACCTGAAGCCTCAGGGCACTGACCTAAGGCGTATGATACTAGGCATCGGCAGCACTGCTGCCTGGTTACGTGCAGCACTGCTGCTTGCAGAAGCCGAACTGTAGAACCACCAACAGTGCCGCTGCAGAGCGACACCGAGCAGCACAACACCGCTTACCAAACAGTAAGCCGCATGAAGGTCCCAAGCTTCGGGGCACTGCCCTGAAGTTTCGGATCAGCACTGCTGCCTGCCTGCCAGTAGCGCTGCTATGGCACCGTCCATGGCACTACAGAAACTACCGGCCCGACAGAGAGGCTACCAGCCCAGCACTAATCTACCAGAAAATCACTTTGGATCAAAGGGGCTACAAGCCCACCGCTACTCTACCAGAAAATCACTTTGGATCAAAGGGGCTACCAGCCCGCCGCTGCTCTGCTAGAAGATCACTTTAGATCAAAGGGACTACTAGCCCACCAGCACAAGAGATAAAAACTTTTGGATCACAGATCCACTTCAAGCCGAAAGCTGCACGGCAAAAGTTTGTCTAGTGTTCACAACACACAAGTGAAAACACTGTTTTCTTTTTACGACAAAACTTTGTTTACACTTTCGGCGGGAAATAAAACCCATTCACGCACGCATGATGGAAGCATACCGAGTCTATCAACTCCTACTTATCCGCACAGGGGACTAAGCAGCCGACTGGCGGTAGCGCAAACGAGATTCAGATAGCCACCATAGACAGCTTC
The DNA here is from genome assembly GCA_905221615.1 of Symbiodinium sp. CCMP2592. NCBI lineage: Eukaryota > Dinophyceae > Suessiales > Symbiodiniaceae > Symbiodinium > Symbiodinium sp. CCMP2592. Next base: position 98 of record CAJNDT010006088.1, on the reverse strand, counting down.
TGCAAAAAGCAGGTTGGCATCCGTGGAGTGTCGGCTGCCGTTGATCCACTACACGTGGCACAGGCCACGAGCAAGCTGATCCGTGCCACCCGTCAGGG